>APFE031020623.1:255596-309967 GCA_000404065.3 Pinus taeda
AGTCACAACATTAATATTGAAAATATTCATTGACTTACAAATAATACACTTGGAAAACTTCTAGTAACTGGTAAATTAAAGTTGTGAAATAAACTAAAAAATGTAATATTAAATAGTTATCTTAAATTAGTTATAAAATAATTAAATAAAATAGGATTAATATCATCATAAAATGGAAAACCCATTTGGAGAGATCATATGTATTATATACAATTATATAAAACTAGTTAGTCTTGAAAGGGTTGATACGGAAATATTAACTCATCTAGTGGAAAACATAGGGGTTGTCTTCAAAATCAATGTGATATGATGGTCTTTATAAATATAGCTAAAAAAACTAAGCATATTGATCTAGCTGATTTAATACTCTAAACAAGCTAATCATTTAATAACAATGCACAAGTATTATTCATACTAGCATACAAGCCAACAAGGATTTGATTCAAGTGTTGAGGGGTAGTACGTAAATACAACCATAATAGTGTAATTAGGTAGATAAAACAATCACACCAAAATGAATAGAATTTTTATCCTAAATACCCAACATATAATGGGGATTTTATTAGGATTGGGAGATAATTACATAGGGGTGAACTATACATAATTTTTTTATATTGTTACTCATTGTTGATACAAAATTGTAAAAAGACATGGTTTATAGGTACGTCCACTCATCATGGACATTCTCCTTGACTCTTTATCTATTGGTCTTCAATTTAGGTTGCCCCCTTCAATTTTTCATTTCTATTATTCCCCTCCCAAGTTCTCCTTGTATCTCCCTTGTTGATCTTTTCATTACAACCTTCATTTTTTTAATATAATTCTTTTTGAAGGCCAACAATCATAATGATTTACTTCCACCTCCAACTTAAAAAACAAAAAAAACAAACAAACAAACAGACAAACAAACAAACAAACAAACAAACAAACAAAACAAAACAAAGCCTAAACTAAATTAAAAAGAAAATTACATACTTATTACACAACTAAGTTTTGTAACAATTCAATTTAGATCATTATCAATGCAAGCCTCACAACGGAGGTGATGGCTTTCCCATAGAAGATGCTAAGGTGTTTATTGAATATAGGTTGTTTGTCTCACATTTTGAGAATTCAATCATGTAACTTTATATTTTTTTCTTAAGTATGGGGGCTTCTTGGAGAATACCAAGTTAAGTATGGGGGCTTCTTGGAGAATCCATATATCTCCCATGATGGGAGGAATCTCTTTGCAAATGTTTACGTAAGGGAACTTCGGAACAAACACATAAGGACATTATGATTTTATAATGTAGAAGGTATGAAAACATGTGAAATGATATTAATCCTATTTTTTTCTAGGATTTCTGTTATATAGTTTTTGGCAAGACTGTGAACTTATGTTATTTAAAAAGGATTTTTGAGTGTATAGATGAACTCAGCTCTGGGAAAAAAACCATAAAGCATTAGATTTCTTCAAATTATATCATTGAAACTGAAGATTCTAAAAATTCCCTCCCAAATTTCAGAGCTAGAATTAACCAAAATAATTGCCAAAAAAGACAAAAATGTTAACATTTAGACTACAACGATTTGTATCAGTTGATTGCTCTTCTTTTCACACTAACAAAGACAATAAAACAATGTCTACATCTTATCTTGCCCTAAATAATTTTGTTCACCTGCATAGTCCCATTTGCGTTTTTAAAGTTCTCTGTGTAGGAAAATACTTCCATCATTTCTGAGCAATAATATAAAAAATTGAAAGCAACTTAATTGGATGAATGAATCCATGCCCAACACTTATCCATCATGTAACACACCTGATCGCCACCACTTAAAGCATAACTGCTCACAAATATCTTGTCAGGCCACATTCTTGCGTAAGTAACAATATGCATATCTCCAGGAAGAGATGCCACCACTTCCCAAACATTCTCCTTATTATTATAGGACATCACTTATTGCCTATGGAAGAAATACAAATTACCAAACGCAGCAACACATGACCTCCGGCAACATAGATAATCCCATCAGGAGAAACAAGGCAAGCGAAGTAGGATCGAGCCCTGGGCATATAGGTCCCATGTGCCATGTACTGGACTTGAGATCATATATAAAAAAGAATTCGTTGCCTCCCAGTGAGAGGGATGCCATCCTCCAATTACAACAAGTTTATGATCTACCATACACAATGGAAAAATAGGGGAGTCCCATTGGAAAATTGGGGAATTAGGGGTAGTCTATCCCAGACGCCCTGCACAGGGTCAAATAGAGTTAGCCCATAAGAATGTGCTCCCTATGTTTTACCCTCTGCCAACTTACCCTAAGGATTAGCCTGAACAAGGCATATCAACTGCTCGCTCGTCCCAATAATCTTTCTTTCCGCATAGAACCATGGGCCTCTTTTACCTGTCGACTCCCTGGGTTTTATCCGAAGTCATTCCCACATAGAAGAAGAGCCATGCTGGTGTTTTGGTGCTATGTTCAAAATGAAAACCTTGCAAAAAAAAGAAGAGGAAAGAGGAAATTTTTAGCAACCAGGCTCATAAATAAATAAAAGGAAAACACGATAAATAAGAATATAATACCTATGGGAAGAGATGAGACCTACTGCCAGTTAGATTTTGTGTCATTCTCTCCCTGTCGCCGTGAAAACGAAGACCCTAAAACAAAAACAAAAACAAAACAAAAAAAACTTGGGGAATTAGAGGCAGTCTGTCTCAGACGCCCTGGACAGGGTCAAATAGAGTTAGCCCATAAGCAGGTGCTCCCTGTCATTTACCCTTTGCCGACTTACCATAAGGATTAGCTTGAACAAGGCATATCAACTACTCACTCATCCTAGTAATATTTCTTTCCACATAGAACCATAGATATCTTTTACCTGTTGACTCCTTGGGGCTTACCCGAAGTCATTCCCATGCAGAAGAAGAGCCGAGCTAGATTTTTGGTGCTATGTTCGAAATGAAAACCTTCCAAAACAAAGAAGAGGAAAGAGGAGATTGTTAGCAATCGGACTCAAAAATAAATAAAAGGAAAACACGATAAATATGAATATAATACCTATGGGAAGAGATGATACCTACCACCAATTACAGTTTGTCTCTTTCTCTCCCTACCGCCATGGAAATGAAGACCCTGAAACAAAACAAAACAAAAAACTGAAGTAATCAGTTAACATAGACAAGAAACCCTCACTTGTCGATTCAACTGAGTTGAGCGCCATGGAAGTTGTGGTAGCAAAACATAGTTAAAAATACTAAACAGAGCTTACCAAACAAAGGCAATGTGCATACATGTTTGAGAAGGTTGACCGACATAACTCTCCTAGCAGGCTCACCATGCACTCCAAACCCTGGGAAAAACTGAGCAGTTTCTCATTAACTCTTGGCGCATGATAGATCCAGAGTTAGATGGATCTAGGTTGGTTTAACAAAATGGAAATATTCTCACATAAAGCTCGTGTAATTTCAAGTTGTGGAGTATTTATATTAAAAGCAAGTATTCAGAGAAAAAAAATTAATATAGTTATCAATATGAATTAAAAAGAAATTTATGTTTTGGCAAATTAATTATTAATTTCAAAGTTAGTTATAATTAAAAAGGAATATTTTCTTGCAAGAGAAAATATGAAATAAAGGACTTGCAAGTGAAGTTGATGATTATGAGTATATATGTCAATTCAATGTTGCCACTATATTTAAAAAAAAGATCCACATAACTCTCGAGTTACCCTGATTTGGAAAATTGGGTACCTTTATCTTAAACATGGAGAAAAAGTTTTTGATGTTTTTGTATAAGAAGAAATAAATAGCACTCTAGGGCACTACAATAAAGTCAAAGTTGATGGTATCTTCATCAAAATACCTCAAGTATATCTCAAAAGTAAGCCTTCAAGGTAATAAAAAAAAACAATGTCGAAGATACAAAAGGAATTTGATAAAATTGTCATAGATAAAATAGAAGAATTTTTTTGCATCAAGAATAATAGTCAAAACTTGATTCAACAATTTAAGAAGTTAACAGATAAAAAGAAGTCACTAAAAAAAGTTTGAACAATTTATTGAGAATTAAGCATTAAGGTCATCAAATAAAAAAATCCAAGTTGAGGAGAAGGGAGCATAGATAGATCCAATTAATATCATATCAAGAAGATACCAATTTGTTTAAAGTAAAAATATTTTTGCATGTTGGAGTATAAACGATGGAAATTCCAAACAAAGATCCAATGACCAACCACTCAACACTAGTGAGTGAAAAAAATCATATTCCAAAAGTAAATCAAGCAAATGTTAGAAGCGCAATAACAAAAAAACATGTTACAAGAACTCATTGTTAACATCCAAATCATAATAGCAGATATCTTTACTAGTTAGTGTATCAATAACAATTAGGATGGATATAACTAACTTGTCTTCTGAAAAATATTGATGTCAGCACAATTGAATGTCATGATAAAAAATCATCATGGAAATGCAACATTCTACAAGAATTAAATTAGGTTAGTTAGATCTTATTGTGGTTTGATAGTTTTTCTCAGTACTGAGATATTCATATCCTCTCGCATCAACAACTATAACAACTCCAAGAATAGAGAATGATGCAAATACATCACGAGAAAAGAGAAAAGACATCAATCCCTTCCATAAATATACTTTGAGGACAAATAATTCCTAAAAGAGAAGGCAATGTTGTGAATATATATATATATATATATATATATATATATCTGTGTGTGTGTGTGTGTGTGTGTGTGTGTGTGGTGTATGTGTATATATATATATAATATAACATATACATAAACAATACAATATAATATATATATATATATATATATGGGAGTTTTATAGTTGGACATGTATTTATATATTATATATGGGAGTTTTATAGTTGAGACATGTATTTTCATCATGATGCATCTTTTCACTAGGTGTGTGTGTAGCCTATATCATTTCTCATACATTTAGTCAATATATAATATTTCTTTTGTAATCTAAGTTGTATTACCTCACATAAACCAAAAATTTAGTAAATAGTTCATCCATACGTTGTCATCCAACTGTGCGGCAAATGGTCTCGCCCTACCCAGTGGGAAAACATGTATTTTTGACCTCTTTCTATAGAGTAGCAAGTCCAAAGACGCATAAAATGTAACATTGGAAGCATAACTAGAGTATTTATAAAGACATCATGCCATAAAAACTAACAACAAACATGCATCAACTATGAGTCAAAAGAAGTGATTGGTGCCATATTTTTTGTACTATAACTGGAGGGCCAAATGAGGTAGCCATGCATGGGATATGACGCTCAATTTGATCCAGGAAAGCATCCATCATGTCCATGTGGAATCTCATATTTATTTTCTCTCTTTTTATGTTTGCATTGATAGCAAAGATATTGTATTGATCAACATATATTTCCATTAAGATCCTACCAATCAAATTTTTCATCTTCCAATATATAAATAAATCTTGGAGGCATTCCTTTTTCTGGCCCCTGGTATGTCCAAGGTTTGAAACCATCTGCCCAAACTCCTTCAATAACTCTGAATCAGAAAGAGCATGTCTATCTCTTGCTGCCATGGTTTCAAGGGTTTGAATCTCATTATGAATATCAGTGGGAATGCCAAATTGGAAAGCCTCAACAGCGCCTTGGGCTTATTATTGGGCATGATTGTGGCCCTAAGGGCCTCGTCCCCCCACCTATCTAGCTCTTCATGCGCTAATGTTGCGTGGTGTCTGACTGACAAAGGTCTATACAAGAATAAATAAAACATGATCCATAGCTAAAAAGACATTGTGGTTCAAACTTCAGTCAAGGTCGAAACATAAAAACCCCCAAGTAAGTCGACCCAACTAAGATTAAAAGGAATCTAATAGCCCATAATAGGTGAGTATGAATTCACCCAAGGTTCAACAATAATCTTCCCTAGTGCTCGAAACTAGACTCTAACACAATCACCACATCTAAACCAATTCAACCAAGTAATAAAATATCTCACACTATCATCATTGGGGATTGCAAGCAGTCGAATGAGCTAGGAATTGAGAAAGTGAATGACTACCAGGCAAAGGAACCTGAAAGGGTTCATAGTCACCTGAGAGAAGTTGTATTCCACCTTCTGCATGTAGGGTGTGGTGGTTGATCTCATAATTGCGAGTGTGATGACCACCAACAAACCCCTTCCCTCCTCTGTCATCTCTACTCTAGGTTTCCATATTGTTCCGTTGACACAACTTCTCTAAGCTTCACGGCGAGACTGTTTAAATTTCTTCTAAATAAAAATATGCTTAGCAATTCTGGTGTATCAAGCCCTCTCCTAACTTTGGGAGGCCATCTTGATTGTTAAACCAATTGTTTCTTTCCTCTCTGTTCAAATTACCAGCTTCCCGAATTGCACCCCCACGCCTTCTAATAATGGTAGAGGGCATATTCTCCATAGGGTGATGGTTCAATTGTTCCTATCACTCCCCGCTTTGGTCTCCATTGACTATTGTTTGAAGATCCATATTAACTTCACCATGCATGTGATTGCATGCATGGGGGTGGCTATGGCACCCCCATCCTTTAATGCCCCTCATGTCACTCAATCGCTAGGGTGGTGGGCGCGATTACCCATGTTGCCATTATACTAGAGCCACACCCCCATCGAAGATGTTCAATACATAATATTTTATCTTAAATGGATTTCTTTATTTTATTTAATTGGTGAGATAGATTTGGTTGTCACGTTGGCTCACACCCATAATCTTACCATTGCATTTCCACATGAGAAACCGATAAAATAATTTCCAATGAGAAATCAATACACAATAACCTACCAACTATTATTAATAAATACTTATAATAAATAAAATCATAACTTACAAATTTCCCTTTAATGTAATTGTTGCTTAATTGGCCAAAAACATGTGTAATGGTCGTCTTATTTTCTTAGATTATGATATGTACAAGAGAAATAAAACTATATTAATAACATACAATAATTAAGCTAAAATATGTCACGAAGCTTTTTGAAACAATAATTTGACTATTATATTGTTTCTTCCCCTAGTAGCACTTTTTGTGAAGTTTCTATGAGCTTTTGTCCTAGTGCAATCCTTAAGTTGATTGTGTTCTTTTTCTTAAGCTTCAAGGTCCTCTGAAATGGTCAATGCTTTGATGGCTTTTTCGCTTTCCATGCTTCCTTTGTCCTTAGGTCTTTTTCCTTTGTCTTGGATTTTATTAAAAAAACATAGAAAATGATCATAGCTGTCAAACTTAGTTAAGACAAGTAACTGGTTTTGAGAGGAAGAGGAGTACACAAATTAATAAAGAATAAAATGAAGATTCAAATTTTACCTAACATGGTTTCTTCTTCTTTAGTTACTAGGATCATGTCATTATTGAGTCGTAGGTATTTTACAACATCATTTAACCCTAATATGTTAAGTGGTATTAGAATGTGATGGATATAAAACCATGGGTTGAAAACAACCTTGTACTCTTTAATTGTGACTAAATGCATAGCCTACTTACATGCAAATAATACAACACATATTCGACAATTTAGCCATAAGAGTTTTATGCTTGTAGAAAACATAACCATGGTAAGGTCCCTTGTTTAAAATGCAAGAACAATAAAACTCTAGTTGCACAAGACAAAAAGGACATACTTGAAAAGGACAAAAATGTCATGCCATAATGATATCATGGCCTATTGTTATGATAAAATCACATGTAAGATTGATAATATTGTATGGATTAATATAAAATAGAATTGTCTTTTTCATCACATAAGTGGAATTCACTCATAATTTCTAGGCCAATTAGATTTTTGATAATAGGTTCTAATGGAATTTGATTTATGAAAATTTTGTCAACATGATGCACTTACCTACACCAATATAAAGACATTTATAATGTTGTTGAGTTCAAATATACCAAAGGAAAATGGTTGAATCATGACTTTAAAAATAATTTGAAGAAGTTGAAAAAAGAAAAGCTTCTCCAACACCTTTTTAATCACTCCCCATCCCATGCATATAATTCTCAACACTTCATAGGATGTGCAATCAAACAAGGTAGTAATACTAACTCGGTTCAACTATATAGGTAACACAATATGTAATGTTTTAAAGGGGGAATGCCAGTGGAAAAAACCTTAGAAAGAGAGCTGGTCATTATTATTGGTATTATATGTAGCTTAATCTAAAACACTTTCTTAGCTAGCACTATCATGTCCTATGGTAACATGAGTCTTATATATAATTATTAAGGATGGTATTCTAATTTCATCTTGTAAAATTATGCCACAGAAGAGTGTGTAAACATACGCGATGTTCCTTGAGTAGCATGTGGGGACACATGCTACACAAAAGTGTTTTTTTTGTGTAGTGTGTGGAGACACACCATTGATTTTTATTAGATTGCTTATCAGTGTGCCATTGGCCTATAGCCACTTGGTGCATCACGATATAAAGCACATCACGATGAGGTATTTAATAAATAAATAAATTCCCAAACTAGTTTTTCATTTTTATTATCCATGGTGCTTCCAATACCTTCAAGCACTAGTACTCTTCACCCCGCTTCAAGTGCCTTGTTGTCAAATGTTACCAAGTTGCTAGATTTCACCTACAATATTCATCTACAATGGATTCCATTTTATTTTTTATTTCACTATTTGATTAGCTAATTAATAATATGGAGCATCATTATTGAAGTAACATATCCATGCACAAATACTAATGAAATATAGATAGAGATGCCTTGTGATGGCCATACATGAATAGATAACTTGGGGACCTAGTGATTTGTTACCTTATTATATTAGTGTATAAATGCACCAAATTTTTACATCTCTTGGATATGCAACACATTGGCATGAAATAGTAGCATCGTTGTTTAGTGATACTTATTATTTAACCTACACAACTAAACACTAGATAGTTATATCATGTGAGCGCCACACAAGATAATTATATCATGTAAGGCACATGTGTGGATGAGTCAATGCATCATCTCTGGTGCTACTTTATCATCTTAGCACATTGCCTTGCATATTGTATGTGTCTACAATCAATGGTGCAATGGAGAGGATAATTAGCATCATGCAATGGTCTACAAATTATTCCATCTACGCCAAACTATAAATACACATAAAAATATCTAAACATGTTGGTGAATTCATATGTGTTTTTTCAATTTAATGCTCACATCAATGCATTTAGGAATGATGCAATGCACCATATAAGATGCTACTAAACATCCTCAATGCATTTAGGAATGATGCAATGCACCATATAAGATGCTACTAAACATCCTCAATGCATCAAATTAGGACGACACATGCCTCCTTCTCGGGTAAAGGCATAGAGTTGGGTTACACTTTTTGGCAAGGGAGGGCGCATTTAGGTGAAAAAAAGGGAGCTTGATTGACCCATTTTTAAGCGCTTGATCGAGCTCCTTGAGCGTTAAAAAAATAACTCAATCGAGCTTATATGCTTAATCAAGCCCTTATTTTCTATTAATACGTGCAATCACGATATGTGCAAGTCATTTTTGCACAGACGCGAGGCAAACAGGAGCTTGACCGAGGTATTGAAGCTCGATCGAGCAATTGAACCATGGAGAAACCTAACCAACCTCTCCAACAACCCTACCAACATCCCAAAGGCTTAAGCTAATGTAGTTTTCCTATATTTTTTCTCTCTTTTTATTTAATTTTTCTTGAAAGATTAAATAAATTAATTTGAAAAAAATTACCATACAAAAACCATGAAAAACACAAAAAAACCATCAATAAAATGTTTCGAAACCACCAAAGAACTATACTTTGGGTTTTTTTTTTTTTACTTGCAATGGTAGCATGTTTATTATCAATATTTTCTGATTTTGAATGATAAAAATTGTATTCTAATTATTTTAGGTTTTAAAGTTTTTCATTAGGAATTTACTAAAATAAATTTTCAATTTTTTCTAATTGTTTGTCATTTAAAATGCATTTAAAATTTCGAACAAATTTGACCTAAAATATACCCCAAAAAACTCCAAAATAGAAAACAACCAAACTATAACCAATAAATAAATAAATTAGGAGCTTGAGATTGACATAATGAATATGGTCGCTCATGGTGAACCTCTATTTATCAAATAAGAAATTTATTTTATTTTATTGTGTTAAATTTAAATTAGTTTATATTAATTATTTTTAATAATAAATATAGTACGATACTTTAAAAAAATAAAAAATATTTAAGTAAAATATTATTCTTTAAAGTAAAAAATGCAACAACAAAAAATTGTTATTTAATATATATATAACATGACTATAAATTATGTATACCATAACATAGCGTAACATGTACAACATAACTATAACATTTAACATAACATAACTATTTAAAACACACACACATATGAGTTCAAATTTCAACAATGCATCATTGATAGATACATTAAATCCATAATAAAAAGTGTATTTAAAGTGAATAATTTTTTTTTGACTCTTTTCTAATTTGTACCATATTGTTTCATTATGTAGTGTGTTGTACAAGAAACATTGTCTTCATGTGCTTGCACCTAGTATATGTCATGTGTCAAACTCAAATATCATAAGAACTTAAACTCTGTTAGAGTATTTGGTTGGCATGAAATTTTATTAGTTTTGCAAATGTGTTTATTTCAAAGTTTTACATACATATTTACATATTTATTCTCTATGAATAAAATGCATTATTTAGAAATGGGAAAAAGTGTGAAGGTAGATTTGATCACTTTTTTCGATTGTGTTTACATGGAACTCAATACTTTGGTTGGTAACTTATAAAAAAAAAGTCTCCAAAGTTTATGACTTCATGCTAGATTATTCTATTTGAGTTTAGAAATGGTTTTCTTGTTAAAATTATTTCTAAGTCTACATTTTTTTCTTGGATTAGTTTATATGTAATATATGTAATAATTTAGTCAACATTATTTTCTTGGATTAGTTCATATGTATTATATGTAATATGCAGAGGCATCTTCTATACGCCCCCCAACCACAGGTCATCGGAGTGTTGGGGGATCTACTATACATGGTCAGGTTCATGATAGATTATGTAGCCCACCTAGAGTGTGTGTTCCACTCATAGATCCTGCCTCCAACACCAATCAGAGTGTCAAAGGAAATGTTTATGTCTCTTACTGATGATCATGCTACCGATAGTGGAACTTCTTCACTTGTTTCAGGTACACCTCCTACATTTTTAAATCATCTTTAAACTTTATGTGTTTGTCTTGAAATTGTCCTTAATTTTTAAATCGTCTTCAATTGATGTGTTTTAATTTAATGTATATGTTATTATGCTTCTAGTTTGTTAAATATAGATGTCAAAATTATGTTTATGATTTGTAGACCCTCAACAGGGCGAAGCTAAGGATCACAGTGCAACATTGATCCCTCTATGGGACGATGCTACAACTAATATCACATTGGAGGATGTTACGACCCTGCTAGTTCACCTACTAGGCGTAGTTTGTCTTTGCTGTTGGATAATATCAATAGGTTAATCGAGACATACTAGAGATCGGGCCCACAAAGCTGCCTCCTACATTCCATATAGAGGATTAGGAAGCATGAGGTTAGAGGCCCGCATACTTGGGAGGTGGTGAAAGAGGCCACCAAGAACATTGATGTTCACGGGGAGTTGTTCGACATCCCACCAGATCGCCCTGGTAGATATAAAGGTCTGATTCCACTCATATATTTTAAGAATGTTGATGCAACCCCTTCTGTGTATAATCGATTCATTAGAGCTTGGGGCCAATGCCCCCACCATGAACAAGTCCCCCCTTTATTTTTCCAAGCATATATATGCAGAGTTTGTGCTACATATGAGGCCGAATTACACTAATACTAGATCTCATTGTTATGGACTTAGCTTGGGCTGTACTTATTATCGTGACCACCACCTCTGAGATTGTTGCCACTGCCGTCCTAGAGTGTGGTATTGTCGACAAAGATAAAGGAGTTGTCACAACTCTGTGCTAAAACTGGGGATACCTTTGTAGATAACATGTGAATGACATTGGTCAGTGCACGTGTTGCATTAGCATACCACCATTATTGCCTCGTGACTCGCCAGTTCCTTTATATGATGATTCATTTCTCGCTAGTTTACCCTTTGACCAACTTTTTTCATATGCATGTATGTGTCGTGATGCCATCCATGACACTTGGAGGGTGCACTTCCCACATGTCACATGCCAGGTACATATATATATATACGAAACTTTTGACTCTTATCGTCAAATTATGCATTGTTATTTATATTAAGTTAGTTCGTATCATATTGCATTTATATTAATAAGTTCATGATAACATGTAGACACAACCCAACTACATGGATGAGCTTATGAGGTCATCCGAGGGGGCAGTTGATCAATTAGGCAATCCTCCACTAGTGCATGTTTCCATGGATTCCCCTCCATCTCCACCTCATAACACTCATGTGGAGGAGAGTCACTATGTACAACCACATGGAGCAACAATTGAGGTAAACTTTTTTTTTCTAAAATTTCAACATTTTTTTTTTTAAGTTACATGCATGTTAATTCATTCGTAGACTAAATATAATTTGTCCTTACCATTGTGTACACATGCCCATACGTAGAGTGTTGTCAATGTTGTAGTTATGTGGATGAATGAGTGAGATGTTGGGTATAGAGGCATTGACAATGTGATTCCATCAATGCATGCCCCAATCTTTGAGCCACAGGCAGTGGAGCACCAAATCTAGATTCATCAGACCCTTATCTTATGATCCAGGTGGATATTGGTGGCCACCCACCTATTCCACTTGGACACCCAACATTGTTTCTTTTAGTTTCTTTAATTGTAGCACAATATACTATTTTTGGCAATTTTTCGGGTCTTGAACTTCGAGAGCCGTATTGAGACCCTAAACAACAATCTTCTGGAAAATGAGAAAAATTGAAGCTTAAAATAGGGGTTTGCAGTCAAAAGTTGCAGTCCTTAGATATATATTTCTAACGAGTTATCATATACGTTCAACAGAGATTGTATGCAAAATTTATGACCCCAAGAAGTTGATGTACCAATTTACCCCAAGGGGGCCCACAAAATTTTGGTGTTTCATCTCCTAGGGTTAGGTTTTTGAATGTTTGGGGTTCATTGCTTATCAATAATAAATAAGCATACGAGCCTCATTGTAACACAATTCAGAAGGCATGTTGCTGTCACATCTCTTCTCAGAGATAAGCTACCATCGCCCGAGCTAGTTTATTTCCATTCTACATGTAACAATTTTCAGTACTTTGTTATTAATGAATTGAAGTTTTGTTCTTGTTGTAGTTCCGTGTTTCTCTTTATATCTGTATTTCATTTTTTTCCTTCATAAATCTGGATCAGTTGGATCAGATCAGTCTTCTCTTTCTCTGTTTTTTGGTGCATGTTCCCAACAAGTTCACAATATAAGAAGTTGGGACTTGAACTGGTTAAGCCTTTGCAAGAATATCCCCACCGACACCCACGACCTCCCATGGAGGAATAAAAGGAAGACGAGGGAGTAGGAGATCCTATCAAACTGTAGCCCAAATAAGCCCTCATGTAGCAAAGGAACGAGGTGATGGACAACTTTTCCCAAATCCTTTGGCGAATTCCGACAAGTGACACATCTTTATCCAAGAGTCACTTTGGAGGCATCGCCCCCTCAAAGGTACAAGTTAAATTTGATATCCCTATATTCAAAGGTCAAATAGATGTAGATATTGTAGGTAAATGGTTGAATCGGTTGGAAGGCTATTTTTCGATCCATAGTTTCTTCATTAGGGAAAAAATTACTTTTGAACTGCTTAAGTCCATTCCCCCATGTCAAGCATTGGTGGGAAACTTATTGTGAGAAAAGGGTCGAGGAACCCTCTCTGTTTATAACTGCACCCTCTTGGAACAATTTTTGAGACGTTGTCAAGGAACAATATTACCCTATGTGGAGCTATGAGTAAAATCACATACAATGGACCACACTATGATAGCAAAGGGACCAAGATGTCTATGAGTTCACAAAAAAATTTTGTACTCTATGCACAAAGCTAGGTATCAAAGACTCTGAGTGACATATGGTGCTCAAGTATTGTGACTATCTGCACAAATACATTCAAGAATAAATGGAGTTCCTAGACATCTCCTCGCTTAGTGAAACATACTGATATGCTGCCAAGATTGAATAATTTGTTTAACAAAAGAAGCATGATTTTGGATCTGCGAATAAGAAGTTGGGCAAGAGCAATCCAAAATTGTAGAACAAAGGATAGAGCTAAGGTGGAGCGGCCTAGGACAACCCATCCAAGCCACAAGAAAATAATGGCACCATGAAGACGAATAAGGAAAAGGGAAAGTCGTGTGTGTTCCACAAGCATCCCACTCACAGCATAAATGAGTGTCGCATCAAGCAGTAATTGATGGTCGAGCTAAAAGCTTTAGAGTTTGAAGCATGTTCTGATTTTGAGCTAGAACCTAACAAGGGGAAAAATAAGCAGAAGCATATTATTGATGCAGAATCTAATGCCATCGTTTACCCCACTAAGGTCTAGAAGACTGAGCCCAAAGATCTAGAAGAGGGGGAGCGTCTCTTCCACTCACAAATGTGGGTGAAGGGTTCTTCAGTGCATTCATTGTCGACAGCAGGACCCAAAAGAATCTCATTTCAATAGAGTTCATTAAGCAGTTGGGCCTACTGACCACACCAAACCCATAACCATACACCATTAGGTGGCTCCACTAAGGACGAGATCTCCACGTCAGCTAGCACAATCACCTTCTCTACAACATCAAGCCCTTCACATATGAGGTATTGTGTGATGTTTCTCCTCTTGAAGTTTGTGATGTGTTACTAGGCCAACCATACTTGTGGAAGTGTCATGTTGTGTATGAGTCCAGGCCTCACACTGTTATTATTACTTTGGGCAACAAGTTATACAGGATACCAGAGGTATCCCTACCTACCACTATTTCTTTGATATTTGCTAAGCAATGTAGTAAGATCATCTCCCAGATTGGAAATTTGTTTTCTTTCTTATTCAATCTCAAATGAGGGGGAAGATAGTGGTCACATCCATGGCCCCCACGAAGGATTGATCCCCCACGCAGTAGAAGCAGGTGGATAAGGTTGTGGAAGAATACATGGGCATCTTCTCCTCACCTATAGGGGTACGTTTGCACTGTCAGGTCAAGCATTCGATCGATCTGATTCCTAGAGCACCTATACCCAATGGATGATATAATGACACTCCACTCTATATAATGAAGAAATTAAGCAACAAATCTAGGAGTTGTTCAAAAACGGCACATCCAACCAAGTTCCTCACCTTGTGGGAGCCCGATTGTACTTGTACAAAAGAAGGATGGAATGTGGAGGCTCTACATTGATTATCGGACACTAAACAAAATCAATGTCAGGAACAAGTATCCAATCCCATGGATTGACGATGTTGTTGGCCAAGTTAAGGGGGACAAGTATTTCATCAAGATCGATTTGAAGTCTAGATATCACCATGTTCCAATAGAACCCACAAATGTATGGAAATTTGCCTTCAAATCCAAGGAGGGCCTTTTTGAGTGGTTGGTCATGCCTTTCAGGTTGACAAATTCCCCTACAACTTTTATGAGGTTGATGGATGACATCCTCTGGCCCTTGACCAACTCATTCATGGTTGTATATCTAGACGACATCCTCATCTTCAGTAAGAGTTGGGAAGAGCACCTACAACACATTCAGTAAGTCTTTCAAATCTTGTAGCAACACAAACTATGTGTCAACTTGGATAGATTCACCTTTAGCATGAGTCGTGTCCAATATTTGGGCTACATCATTAATGAGCAAGGCGAGCATGTGAATCCAGATAATATCCAATTCATTCGGGATTGGCCAACCCCAATCACTCTAACAGATCTTCGCAACTTTTTGGGCCTTGTTAATTTTTGTCGAAGGTTCATGTTTGGATTATTTCATATCACTTGGCCATTGAGTTAGGTTACCAAGGGGAGAGTGAATTTAAATTTTTTCTAGTCTGAGTCCCAACAAGCGTTTGTTGAGCTGAAGCACTGCCTCTTCTCTACACCGATACTCACATTGCTAGACTTGCAACAACCATTTGAAATTGAGACAAACACCTCTGATTATGTTAATGGTGTAGTTCTCACCCAACAAGGGAATCCGATGGCCTATCATAGTGAGACACTTTCTAATACAATTTAGAAATACCCCACCTATGATAAAGATATATATTCTATCGTGTAAGCATGTCGATAATGGAAACATTACATTCTGGGGAAGGAGACAATCATCCACACAGATCACCTACTTCTTCAGTTTATACAAACACAAGGGAAATTGTATAATGATCAACATCATAAGTGGTCTACATATCTGAAGAAATTCCACTTGAACATTGAATACAAGAAGGGAAACACCAATATTGTTTCAAATTTCCTCAATCAACCCCCAGTTGCAACACTGACTACTGTTCTCAACTCTTGTGGCCACGAGACCTATGGATGACTGCAATTGTAGAAAAATGATCCAGATTTCACCACCACATACCATATGCTAGTGGATTGAAATCAAGTTCCATATTTATACCTCTAGGATGCATTATGATGCTACTTAGGCCACCTTTTTGTTCCTTCAAGTGAGCATTCCAAGCTGATTTGGGAGGCGCACTATAGTCGGGTCATAAGACACTTTGGTGTGGAGAAAACTATGATGTTAGGTCCCTATACTACTAGCTTAACCCCTTATTGTTATTAGTTCAACCCCCTTATTGTATTATTGTGCCCATATAATCCCCATGTTGTTATTATTATGCCCCATAGGAGCCCACTACTGTTATTGTTGTGCCCCTGCAATATTATTATTATGTAGGCTCTAATTGTATGGGGACCCCTTAGACTCCTATATATAGAAAGGAGGTCTTGTCATTTGTATCATCCAAGAATTGTTCATTTGTATAATTTAAAGGATGTTTCCCCCTCGAAGAGGCTGATTTTGAAGTCGTTGATCTATCTTTTCTATCTTTTTTCAAGTTGGTTTCATAAAATTTGGTATTAGAGCTTTGGATTCTAGGGTTTCGCTACTCCAAACAGGCCATCATGGAATTTTTGATATAGCTTTTTCTCTATGAAGTTTTAGAAGCTAAAAAAAAAAACCATTTGAGCTGAAATCGTTTTGAACCTTGGGTCCGAATTTCAGATCTTATCTCGCTATATTTTTCGGAGATATGATATGAGGAAGTTAGGGTATTTATAAGCTCCAGAATTTCATCACAAATAGTTCATCGTGGAATTTTCGCTATAATTTTTTTTTTATGAAGGGTCAGACTCTGAAATTAAAAACAATTTGAGCCGCAATCCTGATGATGCTTGGACCCGAATTTCAAATTGTTTTTCGCTAAATTTTCGGAGATATGGTCCAAGACATTTAGGGATTTTTGTAGGCTCCTACATTACATCTAAAACAGGTGAGCTGAGGAAATCATCATAACTTTCTCTCTGAACATCACATTGAAATTTCATCAAAAGTTACAGAAAGAGGACGACCTTTAGTTTTCTTTTTAGCGGTTCCAGGTCCTAAGGTTAAAACAGTGACATGTGGCACTTCGTACAAGTTTTCTTTATCGAACCAGTCTATAATCAGGTCATTGTGGGAGATTTAGCATAACTCTTCCTTGGAGAATCCAATCTTGATAAGACTTGCGGGGTTAGAAAGAGGAATCAGAGGGCTACCGCAAGATGCAATTGTAGACCTTCAATATCCGAAATTATAGAGATACAACAGATTCAATATTGAGCTCCTACAAATTGAAAAAAGGTGTGTAGTTTTTTTAAGTTTTTCATAAGTTTGGCTGAAAAATTAGTTTGAAGGAATTCAAGGGGAGTGGAAGCTAAGATGGATGGTATAGAAGAAAAACTTAAAGGCAACATGGATGATTTGAAGATAGATTTGACAAAGTTTCTATAAGAAATGCTTACTAATGGCGAAAGGGTAGTAAAGGAAACTCATGATGAGAACAAAATAAATGTTAATCATGATTTCATAAACTCTAATGTTGGATTGAAGACCCACCATGTTCCAAAGATCGATATGAGGAAGTTTGATGGAAAGGATCTCATAACATGGATACTACAGATGCAACAATATTTCGATCTCCATAATGTGAAAAACACACAAAAGGTACGCATTATAACTTTATATTTGGAACCAAATAAACTTGTATGGTATCAATGCCTTTGCTCTCGTAAACAATTTGTCATTTGGGCAATTTTTATGGAAGAAATGATAGCACATTATGAGGATACAAAAAGCAACACTTTTTTTAGCCAATTGATAAATCTCAAACAAAAGGGTTCAATGATGAAGCACATTGAGGACTTCCAAAAATTGAATATAAGGGTAAAATATATTCCAGAGGAGCATATGATTGATGTGTTCATAGGGATTTTAAAGGATAACATCCAACATGACGTTAGATTTTGAGACTTTTGTGATCCATAATGTAGATGAATGTCTTTTGGGTTAATCACATTTTTAGGATTGGGAACCTGATTGATTGGAGAAGGCATTCAGGTTGGCAATAAAAATGGAAAGAAAAATTATGGAAACAAGGAAGGCTACCACTCACAACTATCAAGATGAAAGTGTTGTTTCTCCTAACCTTTCACCAACTACAAGGTTGACACAAAAACAATTGGAAGAAGAAAGAGTAAAAGGGCTTTGTTACAATTGTGATAGAAAATATGCTAAAGGTCATATGTCTGCTGAGAACGAACTAATTTACATAGATGGGGAAGAGGAGCAAGAAAAGGAACAAGAAACGTCAAAAGAAGAGGATATACACCAAGAACCAATCCCAAAGAAAGAAGAAATGAATCTGACCATATATTGTAATGCATTGACAGGAATTACCAGTCCTCAAACTGTCAAGATAGAAGGGCATATCAAGAAGAAAAAGGTAATAGTGTTGATTGATTTGGGCAGTACCCATAATTTTGTTCATTGTAAGATAACTAGGAATTGAATTGCTTCCTATATCCAGCACCAGAGTGTCAAGTAATGGTTGCAAACGGAGGAACAATAAATTGCTATGGAAAGTGCCATAATATCAAGCTATCCATGGGAGAATATGTCTTGAAAAGTCGAATGCTTTCCATTCCAATGGGTGGTGCAGATGGTGTACTACGAGTCCAATGGCTACAATCTTTGGGTACGATAGCTTTTAATTTTCACAAACTTTTCTTGAAATTTTTTTGGGAAGGAAAGGAATTTGAATAAGGGGTATCGAAGGGAAACTGAGAAAGATAATCATCTCTAACAGGATGACAAAGCTTCTAAAGAAAGAACAACGGGGTGTAAATGCACAATTATGTTCACTAGAGGTTCCCACATCACAATCATCTATTTTTCCATATCTCCAAAACATTTTGGATAGTCATTCCAAGGTATTTGAGACTCCCAAATCCCTCCCACCTATTCGTGATCATGATCATGCTATTCATTTGATTCCAGGAAGTGCTCCCCCAAACATTAGGCCTTACAGATATCCATATGACCAAAAGAGTGAAATTGAACGTATGGTTGCAGAAATGCTAGAGGTTGGTATAATTCAACCTAGTCAAAGTTCTTTCTTTTCTCCAGTGGTATTGGTGCACAAGAAGGATGGATAATGGCACATGTGTCCAGATTATAGGGAGCTCAACAAGCTTATAATTAAAGATAAATTTCCCATTCCTGCCATTGATGAATTATTGGATGAATTACATGGAGCAATTTACTTCACCAAGTTGGATCTTCATTTAGGATATCGTCAAATCAGAATGAAGACTGAAGACATTCCGAAAACAACATTTAGAACTCATGAGGGTAATTATGAATTTTTTGTCATGCCTTTTGGCCTTACCAATGTACTTTCTACATTTTAAGGTTTGATGAATTCCATTTTCAAGCCCTTCCTTAGAAAATTTGTGTTAGTATTTTTTGATGATATACTAATATACAAAAAGTCTTGGAAGGATCATGTTCAACATGTTGACATGGTGCTCAAACTATTGGAGGAGAAACAATTATATGCAAAAATCTCCAAATGTTTCTTTGGACTACAAGAGGTGGAATATTTGGGTACTTAGCTAGCTCATAGCTCATCTTATCATCCTCAATTTGATGGGCAAACTGAGATAGTGAGCAAATGTTTTGAAGGATATCTTTGTTGTTTTGTATCTAATAAATGGACATGATGGGTCAAGTGGTTGCCTCTAGCTGAATGGTGGTATAACACTTCCTTCCATACTACAACAAAAATGACCCCATTTATGGCACTTTATGGATATCATCGACCGTTCATCACATCATCTTTAAAATAAAATTCTAATGTTGAATCAATGGAAGATCATATCGAGCATCAACAACAAGTTCTCAAACTCTTAAAGGATAACCTCACTTTGGTGCATAATAGAATGAAACAACAGGCAGATCAACATCGCAGCAAAAGAAGTTTTGATGTAGGTGACTGGGTATTTCTACGACTACAACCGTACAAACAAATGTCCCTCAAGCAAGCTAAGAAGGATAATAAATTATCACCAAAGTATTATGGTCCGTACAAAGGTGTTACAAAAGATTGGTATTATGGCATACAAATTGGAGCTTCCTACATCTTCCCGAGTGCACCTAATTTTCCATGTTTCATGCTTAAAGAAGGTTATAGGTGAGAAGATCCCAGTTCAAACAATATTTCCAGAACTTGATGAGGAAGGAAAAATCATATTGGAACCAAAAGCAGTCACAAAAACAAGAAATCGATGGCTACGGAATCAATCAATTTTAGAGTATCTCATTAAGTGGAAGAACTTACCCGCTAAAGATTCCACATGGGAGGATGATAATTTCATACAGAAGCATCCATAACTACTCAAGCGTTGAGGACAACACTTTTTGAATGAGAGGGGCATGTTAGGTCCCTATATTACTAGTGTAACCCCTTATTGTTATTAGTGCAACCCCCTTATTATATTATTGTGCCCCTACAATATTATTGTTATGTAGGCTTTGATTGTATGGGTATCCCTTAGACTCCTATATATAGAAAGGAGGTCATGTCATTTGTATCATCCAAACATTGTTCATTTTCATAATGTAAAGGAGGTTTCGCCCTCGAAGAGGCTGATTTTGAAGTCGTTGATCTATCTTTTTGTGAGCTAGTTTCATAACATATGGTCGTACTACAAAAAAAATTTTGTTAGCCAAAAATTCGACAAGACGTTGGAACATATATCAAATCTTGCACTGCCTCTGCCATCGCGAAGCCAACCATCAAGAAGTAAGGCCTGTACACTCTTCTCCCTACTTTGATCCATCCCTGGGAATCCATCTTCATGGACTATCTGTCAAGCCTCCCTTATACCAAGCATGGTAATGAATATATATTTGTGGTCATGGATAGATTTTATAATATGGCTCTATTGACAACTTCCAAGAAGAGCATCACAATAGAGGACACTACCAAACTCTACTTTGAACGAGTGTGGGTACATTTTGGGATCTCGGGGACCATTATATCAGATCGGGATAGCAAGTTCCTGAGAACATTCTGGTTGGGACTTTGGACATCATTGAACACTAAGCTCACCAAGTTGATTGCATTCCATCTCCATACTGATGGCCGGAAAAAGGTTGTCAACAAAATGATAGTGCACATACTATGCATGTACAAACACAAGCATCCATGAACCTAAGATGAGAACTTTCCTTATGTGAAACACAATTATAACAGAGCTTTCCATAGCTCGACTACCTGCAATCCCTTTCAAGTGGGTCTGGGATTTCAACCATTATGTCCAATTGATGTTGTCATGCCTCATGCGACTACATAGACAAAATATGCACACGTATAGTTCGAGGCCGATAAAGAAACCAAGTTTATTGAATGCATCCAACACATCTTCTAATAGGTGGACAACATCTTGGATAAGTTGAATTCCAAGTACAACAACAACATGATTAACATCGGGTGCCACACTAGTCTCAGGTGGGCAACAAAGTTTGGTTGCATTTCTAGAAAGAACGCTTTGCTAGAGCCCATTGGAAGCTTTAAACACTCTGATACAAGCCTTACACCATCACCAAGGTTGTGGGAGACAATGTTTTCGAGCTCAACATTCCCCCATTCCTCAGCTTGCACCTAGTGTTCAATGTGGATCGCCTTCGACCATACTTCCCACCATTGTTGGACACATAAGACATTGCAAAACAACTAAAACCAACAAAGCTCAACCCAGACTGCATGGAACAAGGCACAACTAATCGGATCATGGAAAAATAGGTTAAGAACACTTGCCAACAGAATATCCCACTATATCGAGTCGTTAAATTTGACCAAGTCCCGCACCAGGGAAAGTGGCTCAATAGGGACCAAGTTCATGTTGGACATTGGATAAACCAACAATCCTTGTGTGTTTTGTGATATGGACTAACCACCTCTCATGGATCATTATCTCCAGTGATGTGATCATTGACTAACACCTATGGGTTTTGGTCTAATGACTATCGTGATTCCTAATAAGTGGTATCAGAGTGTAGGTAACGAGTTTGATACATCCCTGACTCACGTTGGGGGGAAAATTGTTGGAAATTTAATAAACCAATGCTCTCCGTGTGTTTCATGACATGGACTAACTGCCTCTCGTGGACACTTATCTTTGGCGATGTGGTCGTTGACTAACACTTGGGGGTTTTGGTCTAACGACAATCGTGATTTCCAACAGTTCAACAGAAGTTTCTCCATCTCATGGAGGCACTCAACGCAATGGGCACCATTGCTTCCTAAGGGGGGAGGACTGATCCAGGTGGATATTGGTGGCCACTCACCTATTATACTTGGACCCCCAACATTGTTTCTTTCAGTTTCCTTAATTGTACCATAATTTACTATTTTTGGCAGTGTTTCGAGTCCTGAACTTCCAACGCCGTTTTGAGGCCCTAAACGGCTTTTTTTGGAAAATAGACCAAACAATTGCCTTGATCCAGACTTATGCAGGAATGCAACAAAATAAATATATACACATAAACACAGAGAAGAAGCAGAAATAAAACTTCATTTCATTAATATCAAAGAACTAAAATATGCTTACATATAGAAATGGAAATAAACTATCTCGGGCGATGGTGGCTTATCTCTGAGAAAAGATGTGGTGGCTACTTGCCTCTGAATTGGGTTACAATGAGACTCAAAGGCCTATTTATTACTGAGAAATAATGGAAAACTCTAAACACCCAAAAACCTAACCCTACAAGATGAAGCGTCAAAATTGTGGGCCCTGTTTGGGTAAATTGGTACATCAACTTCCTGGTGTTGTAACTTTGGCATATGATCTTCGTTTGGCTATCACAATACCTCATTTCAAAGATCTCAAATAGGAGGCTAAAAACAAATCGGTACATCAATATGAAACTTTTCCAATATCTTTATTTCTCCTAAAAACATATTTTAGTCCCTAAAAACGACTTAGGAAGTTTAAGACCTGAAAAATTGCCAAAAATGCTAAGTTGTGCTAAAATTAAGGAAACTAAAAATAAAAATCAGTGAGGGTCCAAGTGGAATAGGCATGTGGCCACCAATATCCACCTAGATCAATCCTCCCCTCTTAGGAAGCAATGTTACCCATTGCATTGAGTGCCTCCATGAGACGGGGAAACTTCTGTTAAACTTGGTCCCTAGTGAGCCGCTTGCCTTGGTGGAGGAGTTGGTCAACTTTGACAACTCGATACAATTGGATCTTCTGTTGGTGAGTTTTCTTGATTTGCAAGTCCATGATACAATCAATTGTGGCATATTCCATGCAGTATGGTTTTAACTCTGTCAGTGTGATATGTTTTGCAATGTCTAATGTGTTAAGTAATAGTGGAAAGTATGGTCGAAGGCAGTCCACATTGAACACTCGGTGCAGGCCAAGGAATGGTGGAACGCTGAGATCGAAATAATTGTCCCCTATAGCCTTAGTGATGGTGTAAGGCCCATATCAGGGTGGGAAAAGCTTGCGGTAGGGCCCAAAGAGGTGCTCCTTCTGCAAATATAACCAAAATTTGTCGCCCACCTGGAACTTGTGTGGCACTTGATGCTGATCATGACGCTACTTGTATTTAGCATTGGATTTGTCCAATATATCATGGAATTGCTGCTGCATGTGTTGAATGGGATTAATGAAGTTATTATCCCTGTTCTCTTTAGACTATACACAAGACGAATCTACCTGAGTAACTGAAAATGGTATGGCCACATCAATGGGACATAATGGTTGGAATTCCAACCCCACCTAAAAAGGGGTTGTGGCCAATTGAGCTATGGAGAGATATGTTGTAGCTATGCTAGACATAGGGGAGGCTTTCATACCATGTGCGTGGGTGTTTCAAATTGTACATACACAACATGTGTACGATCATCCTGTTGTGAAAATTTGTTTGGCCATCAGTTTGGGGGTGGAAAGTCGTGGATAGTGAGCTTGGTATCCAACATTGACCATAGACTTGACCAAAATATACTTAGGAACCTATTATCTCGATTTGAGATAATGGATTGTGGGATCCCAAAATGTACCCACACTCGTTCAAAGAAGAACTTAGCAGTGGCTTATGTTGTGATACTATTCTTGCAGGCTGCCATAATGGCCATCTTAGATAATTTGTTGACAACCACGAAAACGTAGTCGTTGCCATGCTTAGTAGAAGGAAGGCCCGACATGTAATCCATGGAGATGGATTCTCAAGGTCAACTAGGAGTAGGCAGAGGAGTATATACGCCTTGCTTCTTGATGGTCGGTTTGGAAATGGTGCAGACATTGCAAGATCTAATGTACTTCCCAACATCCTGTCAAAGGTTCAACCAATAAAAATACTTCTGCAACACTGCCACTGTTTTCTCTACCTCGAAATGCCTAACGACCCGATTGTAGTGTGCCTCCCAAATCATCCTGGCACGCTCGCTTGAAGGAACATGAAGGTGTCCCAGGTGGCATAACAATGCATCCTGGAGGTGAAATTTGGAACTTGCTTGCCTTCCAGGAGTGTCCGGTATGTGTTGTCAAATTCTGGATCGCTCTTGTAAAGATGCAGCCACTCCACAGTCTCGTTCCCACAAGAGTCAAGCATAGTGGTTAGCGCCATGACTGGTGGTCAACTGAGACAGTCTGCAATTTTGTTGGTATTGTCCTTCTTGTATTTAATGTTCAAATGGAATTGCTGCAGGTATGTGGACCATTTCTTATGGCGATCGTTCTACAACTTCCCTTGTGTCTGTATGAAATGTAGGGGTTTGTGGTCTGTGTGGATGACTGTTTCCTCCCCCAGAACGTAATGCTTACATTTTTGATAGGCCTGCACAATAGAATACATCTCTTTGTCATAGGTGGGATAATTTTAGACTGTGTTTGAAAGTATCTCACTTTGATATGCCACTGGATGCCCTTGCTGGGTAAGAACTGCATCAATAACATAGTCGGGGGCATATGTCTCTCTCTCAAATGGTTGATGCAAGTCTACAAATGTGAGCATTGGTGCAGAGCAGAGGCGATGCTTCAACTCAAAAAATGTCGTCTGTTGGGATTCATACCAAAATAACTTTGCTTTGGCTCCTCCCTTGGTGACTTGATTCAAAGGCCAAGTTATATGAGAGAACCCCAACATGAACCTACGGTAGAAGTTAGTAAGACCCATAAAGCTGAGGAGCTCTATTAGAGTTGTTTGGGCTGGCAAATACCAAATGACTTGTATCTTGGATGGGTCCACATGCACACCCTGCTCATCAATGATGTATCCCAAATATTGAACTTGGGTCACACCAAAAGTGCATTTCTCCAAATTGACACACAACTTGTATTTCCGTAGAGTTTGGAGGACTTGTCCAATATGGTGGAGGTATTATTCCCAACTCCAAGTACACCACCACGAATGAGTTGGTGAAGGGTCACAAGATATCATCCATTAGTCTCATGAAGTTTGTGGGGGCATTTGTCAACCCGAAAGGAATGACCAACCATTTGAAAATGCCCTTCTTGGATTTGAAGGCAGTCTTTCACACATTAGAGGGTTTGATCAGTACCTGGTGATAACTAGACTTCAAGTCAATCTTGTTGAAATATTTCCCCCCCTTGTGTTGGTTCAGAAGGTCATCAATTCTTGGGATTTGATACCTATTCCAGACAGTGATATTGTTTAACACCTGATAATCAATACAGATTCTCATCCTTCTTCTCTATGATTGGGCTCCCATAGGGTGATGAACTTGGTCTGATGTGCCCTTTCTGCAACAACTCTTGAATCTGCCTCTTGATTTTATCATTCTCCGGAACATAGCATCGATAGATCTATCCATTGGGTAGTGATGTTCCTAAGGTTAGATCGGTGGAGTGCTTGACTTGACAGTGTAGAGGTACCCCTGCAGGTGAGGTGAAGATGTCCCTATACTCCTCTACAACCTTGTCCATCTGCGACTGCTTAGTGAAGGAGCCCTGTTTGGAGGCCATGGCCACAATCTTCTTCTTTCCTTGAAGGTGAATCGTAAGGAAAGAAAATTTCTTGGTTTGGAAAATGATCTTACTGCATTGCTTCACAGTGATCAAAGAAATGATGGTAGGTGATGCTACCTCCGGTATCCTGTACAACTTATTTTCCAAAGTAAAAATAATAGTGCAAGGCCTAGAATCATACACAACATGCCTCTTCCACAAGTATGGCTGGCCTAATAAAACATCACAAACTTCAAGAGGGAAGACATCACACAATACCTCATTTATGAAGGGCTTGATGCAGTAGGGAAGGTGGTACTGTTGGTTGAAGCAAAGGTCTCGCCCTAGGTGAAACCACCTAATGGTGTACAACTATGGGTTTGTTGTGGTCGGTAGGCCTAATTGCTTCACGACCTCTACTGAAATGAGGTTCTTTTGGCTCCCTTTGTTGACAATGAACTGCAACGAAGAACCCTTCACCCACATCTGTGAGGGGAAGAGATTCTCCCCCTCCTCTGGATCTTCGGGCTCATCCTTCTAGATATTGGTGGTGGCAACAATGGTAGTAGGATCTGCATCGATAATATACTTCCTTTTCTCATTCCCCTTGTCAGTTTCTGACTTAGAGTCGAAACATGCATCTCATTCGGAAGCCTTTAGCTTGGCCACCAGTGATTGCTTGGCTCAACACTCACTTATGTTGTGAGTGGGGATCTTATGGAACTCACACCATTTCTCAGTGTCCTTGTTTGTCTTCGCGGTGTTGTTCTTTGCTTGCAGTTTCCGTGGGTTGTCCTGGGTCGCCCTGTCTTGGCTTGTCCTTTGTTCCACGGTTTGGGGGTGCCTTTCCCTTCCTTCAGATTCCTAGATCCAAAGTCTTGCTTCTTCTGTTTAAATGTATGCTCGATCTTGGCAGCATATCAATAGATGACACCAAGCGAGGAGATGTCTAGGAACTCCATCTCGCTTTGGATGTACTTGTGTAGACAGTCGTGGTACTTGAGTACAAAATGCCGCTCATAATCCTTGATACCTAACTTCGTGCAAAGGGTATGGAAAACATTTGTGAACTATCACACATTTTGGTCCCTTCCTTGTCGCAACGTGGTCCACTTTATGTATTTATCTTCATAGATCTTGACAGGGTAATATTGTTCCTTAATGGCGTCTCGGAAAGAATTCCATGTGGGTGCAGCTGAAAACAGTGAAGATTCCCTCTCATCCTTTTTTTCACGATAGGTTTCCCACTAGTCCTTGACATGTGGGGCAGATTTGAGGAGTGAAAAAGTAACATTTTGCCAATTGGAAAAGTCATGAATTGAAAAATATCTTTCCAAGATATTTAACCATCAATCTACGATGTCTGCATATATTTGTCCTTCAAATATGGGAATGTTAAAGTTTACTTGTACCTTAAAAGGAGTGGCACCACGAGAGTGTTTGCTAGAAGAAGATGTGTCACTTGTGGGTAGCTCATGAAGGATTTGGGAAAATTTATCCATCATCATGTTCCTTTGTTTCTCGAGGGCTTCCTTGAACAATATTTTGAAAGGATCTCCTACCCCCTCATCTTTCTTTTCTTCCACCATAGGAGGTCATCGGGGTTTTCGAAGTTGGTATTGCAAAGGTTCAACGAGATCGAGCCTTAAATTCTTACCTTGACCTCGTTGGGGACGTGCAAAGAAAAATAAAGAGAGAGCAGAACACTTTGATACCACTGATACAGACTTATGTAGGAATGCAACAAAATATAGATATACACATAAACACAAAGATGTGGCTAAAATAAAACTTCATTTCATTAATATCAAAGAATTGAAATATGTTTACATACAGAAATGGAAATAAACTAGCTCGGGCGATGGTAACTTATCTCTAGGAAGAGATGTGGCAGCTACATTCATCTGAATTATGTTACAATGAGGCTTAAAGGACTATTTATTATTGAGAAATAATGGGAAAGCCTAAACATCCAAAACCTAACCCTAGGAGATGAAGTACCAAAATTGTAGGCCCTGTTTGGGTAAATTGGTACATCAACTTCCTGGGGTCGTAAATTTGGCATACTATTCCATTTGGTTATCATAATACCTTGTTTAGAAGGTCTCAAAGAGGAGGATGAAAAAAACCTAATCCTCTATATAGGGACCTTTCCGACCTCTCTGTTTTCCCTAAAAATGTCTTTTAGTCCCTTAAAACAACTTTAGAAGTTTAGGACCCGAAAAAATTCCAAAAATAGTAAGTTGTGATACAATTAAGGAAACTGAAAAGAAATAATAATGTGGGTCCAAGTGGAATAGGCGGGTGGCCACCAATATCGACCTGGATTAGTCCTCCCCCCTTAGGAAGTAATGGTCCCCATTGCGTTGAGTTCCTCCATGAGATGGGGAAACTTTTGCTGAACTTGGTCCCTAGTGAGCCACTTGCCTTGGTGTAGGAGATGGCAAACTTTGACAACCCGATATAGTTAGATCTTCTGCTGGAGACTGTTCCTGATCTGCGTATCCATGAGTTGATCAGTTGTGGCTTGTTCCAAGCAGTATGGCTTTAACTCTATCAGTGTGAATTGTTCTACAATGTCTAATGTGTCAAGTAATTGTGGAAAGTATGGTTGAAGGTGGTCCACATTGAACACTAGGTGCAGACTAAGGAATGGTGGAATGTTGAGCTCGAAAGCATTGTTCCATGTAGAGTACCAAACTTTGTCACCCACCTTGAATTTATGTGGCACCCGATGTTGATCACGACCCTACTTGTATTTAACATTGGATTTGTCCAATATGTCATGGACTTGCTGGAGGATGTGATGAATGCACTCAATGAAGTTTCCAAGCCCTATCAGCTTCAGACTAGACATGTGCTAAATCTGGCTGAGTAATTGCAAATGGTATGGCCATATCAATGGGATAGTGGATGGAATCCCAACCCCACTTGAAAGGGGTTGTGGCTAGTTGAGCTATGGAGAGCTCTGTTGTAGCTGTGTTGGACATAGGGGGGGTTTTCATCTCATGTGTGTGGATTCTTCAAATTGTACATACGCAGAATGTGTATGATCATGTTGTTAACGACGTTTGTTTGGCCATCAGTTTGGGGGTGGAAAGATGTGGACTTAGTGAGCTTGGTATCCAACATCGACTAGAGACTTGAAGAAAATGTACTTACGAACCTATTGTCCCGATCTGAGATAATGGACTATGGGATCCCAAAATGTACCCACACTCATTCAAAGAAGAGCTTAGTTGTGACCTCTATTGTGATACTCTCCTTGCAGGTCGCTAGAATGGCCATCTTAGAGATTGTGTCGACGACCATGAAAACATAGTCGTTCCCATGCTTAGTAGAAGGAAGGTCCGACATGTAATCCATGGACATGGATTCCCAAGGTCAACTAGGAGTAGGCAGAGGAGTATATAGGCCTTTCTTCTTTATGGTCGGTTTGGAAATGGCGTAGGCAGTGTAGGATCCGATGTACTTCCCAACATGCTGTCAAAGGTTTGGCTAATGAAAATACTTATGCAACACTACCACTATTTTCTCTACTCTGAAATCTCCAATGACTCGACTGTAGTCCGCCTCCCAATCATCGTGGCACGCTTGCTTGAAGGAACACATAGGTGTCTCAGGTGGCATAATAACGCATCTTGGAGGTGAAAATTTGGAACATGCTTGACTTCCAGGAGCGTATGGTGTGTGTTGCCAAATTTTGGATCACTCTTGTAAATATGTGGCCACCCAACAGTTTCATGCCCACAAGAGTCAAGCCCAATGGTCAGTGCCATGATTGGTGGTCGAATAAGGTGGTCAACAACATTGTTTGTGCCGCCCTTCTTGTACTTAATGTTTAAATGGAATTGTTGCATATATGTGGACCATTTTTGATGGCTATCGTTCTGCAACTACCCTCATGTCTGTATGAACTGTAGGGGTTGGTGGTTTGTGTGGATGACCATTTCCTTCCCCAGAATGTAATGCTTCCATTGTCGGCATACCTGCACAATGGAATACATCTATTTTTCATAGGTGGGATAATTTCAAACTGTGTCTGAAAGTGTCTCACTGTGATATGCCATTGGATGCCCCTGCTGGGTAAGAACTGCACCAATAGCATAATCGGAGGCATCTGTCTTGATCTCAAATGGTTGTTGCAGGTCTGGTAATGTGAGCACTGGTGCAGAGTAGAGGCGATGCTTCAACTCAGAAAATTTCTTTTGTTGGGATTTAGACCAAAATAGCTTTGCTTTCGCTCCTCCCTTGGCGACTTGACTCAAAGGACAAGTTATATGAGAGTACCCCAACATGAACCTGCGGTAGAATTTGGAAATAATAATAAAATTATGGAGCTCTGTTAGAGTGGTTGGGGCTAGCTAATCCTAAATAATTTGTATCTTGGTTGGATCCACAAGCACACCCAGCTCATCAATGATGTGCCCCAAATATTGAACCTAGGTAATACCAAAAGTGTATTTCTCCAAATGGGCATACAACTTGTGTTGCCACAGGGTTTAGAGGACCTGTAGAATATGGTGGAGGTGTTCTTCCCAACTATGGCTGAAGATAAGAATGTCATCCAAATACACCACCATGAATGAGTTTGTGAAGGGTTGCAAGATGTTGTACATCAGCTTCATGAAAGTTGTGGGGGCATTTTTCAACCCGAAAGGCATGGCCAACCATTCGAAAAGACCCTCCTTGGATTTGAGGGCAATCTTCCACACGTCGAAGGGTTCAATCGGTACCTGGTGATAACCAAAATTCATGTCAATCTTGCTGAAATATTTTCCCCCCTTGAGCTAGTCCAGAAGGTCATCAATCTTGGGATTGGATACCTATTCCGGATAGTGATATTGTTTAGCGCCGGATAGTCAATACAAAGTCTCCAGGTCTTGTCCTTCTTCTGTACTAATCTAGGTGGATATTGGTGGCCACCCACCAATTCCACTTAGACCCCCACCATTGTTTCTTTCAGTTTCCTTAATTGTAGCACAATTTACTATTTTTAGCAGTTTTTTCAAGTCCTAAACTCTTGGAGCCGTTTTGAGGCCTTAGATGATGTTTTTTTTGGAAACCTACAACTATTATTGATTTTATTAAATCATATTTTATGTCGTAGTCCTTGGAGATATCTTTCCAACAAGGTATCATGCACGTCAAATAGAGATAATATGACCAAGTCATGACCCCGAGAAGTTGGTTGTCCAACTAACCCTAACGGGGCCCATAAACTCTTGGTGTTACATCTCCTCGGGTTAGGGTTTGGTTGTTTAGGGTTTTCTCTTATTGTTCAATAATAAAAAGACCCTTGAGCCTCATTGTAACGTAGTTCAGAGGCATGTAGCCACCACATCTCTTCTCAGAGATAAGCTATCATCGTCGAGCTAGTCTCATTTCCATATAGTTTGTAAGCATATTTCATTATTTGATATTAATCAAAGGAAGTGTTATTTCTACTGCATCTCTGTATTTATGGCTATCTCTGTAATTTTTTGCGTTCCTATTTAAATTCGGATCATGTACTAAGATGATCAAAATTTCACAGGGTGATGAACTTGGCCTGATGTGCCCTTTCTGCAACAATGCATGAATCCTCCTCTTGATTTCATCGTTCTCTAGAATAGAGTGTCGATAGATCGGTCCATCGAGTAGTAGCGTGCCTGGGGTCATATTGATGGAGTGCTTGACCTGACAGTGTAGATGTACCCGTATGGGCAAGGTGAAGATCTCCCTATACTCCTCTACAAGCCTGTCCATCTACTGTTGTCGTGTGGAGGAGCCCTGTCTGGACATCGTGGCAACAATCCTCTTATTTCCCTAAGGGCGAATCATAAGGAAAAAAAATCTTGGTATGGGAAATGATCTTACTACAATGCTTTGCAGTGATCAAAGAAATGACGGTAGGTGGTGCTATGTTTGGTATCATGTACAACTTATTGCCCAAATTAATAATAACAATGTGAGTCCTAGACTTATACACAACATGTCATTTCCACAAGTATGGTTGGCCTAATAAAACATCACAAAATTCAAGAGGGGAAACATCACACAATACCTCATATGTGAAGGGCCTGATGCTATAGGGAAGACGACACTATTGGCTGACGTAAAGATCTCTTCCTTGGTGAAGCCACTCGATGGTGTATGACTGTGGGTGTGATGTGGTTGGTAGGCCCAAACACTTTGTGACCTCTGCTGAAATGAGGTTATTTTGGCTCCTGTTGTCGACAATGACTTGCTCCGGAGAACCCTTCACCCAAATCTGTAAGTGGAAGCGCTGCTCCCCCTCCGAAGGATCTTCAGGCTCACCCTTCTGAATCTTGGTGGTGGAAATAGTGGAACGAGGCTCCACATCAATAATATGCTTCCCTTTGTCATTCCCCTTGTTAGTTTCTGACTTAGAGTCGGAACATGCATATGATCTAGGAGCCTTCTGCTCGGCCAACAATGACTTCTTGGCTCGACACTCACTTTTGTTGTGAGTGGGGTTGTTATGGAACTCACATCATTTCCTTGTGTCCTTCTTTGTCTTCGTGGTGTTGTTCTTTGCTTGTGGCTTCATTGAGTTGTCCTGGGTCACCCTGCCTTAGCTTTGTCCTTTTTTCTACGGTTTGGGGTACCTTTCCCTTGCTTCGGATTCACAGATCCAAAGTATCACTTCTTTTGTTTAAATTTATGCTTGATCTTGACAACGTATTGATAGGTGGCGCCAAGTGAGGAGATTTCAAGGAACTCCATCTCATCCAAGATGTACTTGTGTAGACAGTTGTGGTATTTTAGTACCAAATTCCGCTAGAAATCCTTGATACCCAACTTCGTGTGAAGGGTATGTAGATCATTTGTGAATCGAACACATCTTGGTCCCTTCCCTACTGCAGCGTGGTCCACTTTATGTATTTATCTTCATAGATCTTGACAGGGTAATATTGTTCCTTGATAGTGTCTTAGAAATAATTCCAAGTGGGTGTAGCTGAAAACAGTGAGGATTCCCTCTCGTCCTTTTGTTCACTGTAGATTTCCCACCAGTCCTTGACATGTGGGGTGACTTTGAGGAGTGAAAAAGTAATCTTCTCTTGATTGGAAAAGTCATGAACTGAAAAATATCCTTCCAACAAATTTAACCGTCTATCTATGACTTCTACATCTATCTGTACCTTAAAAGGAGTGGCACCTCCAGAGTGGCTGCTAGATGAAGGTGTGTCACTTGTGGGTAGCCGCCAAAGGATCTGGTCAAAGTTATCCATTATTGCATTCTTTTGTCGCTCAAGGGCTTCCTCAAGCAATATTTTGAAAGAATCTCCTAGCCCCCTTGTCTTTCTTTTCTTCTGCCATAGGAGGATGTCACGGTTTGAGAGTCTAGTCTTGCAAAGGTTCAACCAGATCGAGCCCTAACTCCTTATACCCTGAACTCATTTGGGACATGCAAAGAAAAATAGGGAAAGAGCAGACCGCTCTGATACCATTGATCTAGACTTATGGAGGAACACAAAATATACAAATGTACACATAAACACAAAGATGCAGCAAAAATAAAACTTATGTTTCATTAATATCAAAAAACTGAAATACGCTTACATACAGAAATGGAAATAAACTAGCTTGGGTGATGGTAGCTTATATCTGAGAAGATACGTGAAATCTACATTCCTCTGAATTGTGTTACAATGAGGCTCAAAGGCCTATTTATTATTGATAAATAATGGAAAACCCTAAACATCCAAAAACCTAACCCTAGGAGATGAAGCATCAAAATTGTGGGCCCCTTTGGGTAAATTGTTACACCAACTTCTCGCGGTCGTAACTTTGGCAGACAATCTCTGTTTCGCTATCATAATAGATTTTTTTGAAGATCTCAAAGAGGATGCCAAAGAAAAATCAATAAATTGATTTTGGAGTTTTTCAATCTCTCCGTTTTCCCTAAAAACGTCTTTTAGCCCCTCAAAGCTGCTCTAGAAGTTTAGGACCCAAAAAACTGCCAAAAATAGTAAGTTGTACTGCAATTAAGGAAACTAAAAAGAAAAAATAGTAGGGGTCCAAGTGGAATAGGCGGGTGGCCACCAATATCCACCTGGATCAGTCCTCCCCCCTTACGAAGCAGTGGTTCCCATTGTGTTGAGTTCCTCCATGAGATGGGGAAACTTGTGTTGAACTTGGTAAGCCAATTGCCTTCTACTCGTGTGTGTTCTTGATCTACGTATCCATGATCTAATCAGTGGTGGTAATGGCACAGGCAGTGCAGGATCTGATGCACTTCCCAACATCCTGTTCAAGGTTCGGCCAATAAAAATACTTCGACAACATTGCCACTATTTTCTCTACCCAAAAATATCTAACGACCCGACTATAGTGGGCCTCCCAAATCATTGTGGCATTCTCACTTGAAGGAACACAGATGTGTCCCAGGTGGAATAATAGTGCATCCTGGAAGTGAAAATTTGAAATTTTCTTGCCTTCTAGGAGCATCTGGTACGTGTTGCTAAATTTTGGATCGCTCTTGTAAAGATGAGGCCACCCTGCAATCTTGTGCCCATAAGACTCAAGCATAGTGGTTAGCACCATGGCCGATGGTCGATTGGGGCAGTCTGCAACATTGTTGGTGCTTCCCTTCTTATACTTAATCTTTAAATGGGACTTTTGCAGGTATGTGGACCATTTCTGATGGCAATTGTTTTGCAACTTCCCTTGTGTTTGTATGAACTGTAGGGGTCAATGGTCTCTGTGGATGGCCATTTCCTTCCCCATAATGTAATGCTTCCATTGTCGGCATGCCTGCACAATAGAATATGTCTCTTTGTCATAGGTGGGATACTTTCAAATTGTGTCTAAAAGTGTCTCACTGTGATATGCCACTGGATGCCCTTTCCGGGTAAGAACTGAACCAATAATATAGTCAGAGGCACCTGTCTCGATCTCAAATGGTTGCTACAGGTTTGGTAATGTAAGCACTGGTGCAGAGCAGAGGCGGAACTTTAACTCGGAAAATACCTTTTGTTGGGATTCAAACCAAAATAACTTTGCTTTCGTTCCTCCCTTGGTGACTTGACTCGCAAGATGAGTTGGTGAAGGGTCGCAAGATGTCTTCAATCAACCTCATACATGTTGTGAGGGAATTCGTCAACTTGAAAGGCATGACCAACCATTCGAAAATGACTTCCTTGTATTTGAAGGCAGTCTTCCACACATCAGAGGGTTCGATCGATACTGGGTGATAACCAGACTTCAAGTCAATCTTCCTGAAATATTTGGCCCCCTTGTGCTGGTCCAAAAGGTCATAAATCTTTGGGATTGGATACCTATTTTGGATAGTGATCTTGTTCAATGCTCAATAGTCAATACAGAGTCTCTAGGTCCTATCCTTCCTCTATACTAAGATGATCGGGATCCCATAGGGTGATGAACTTGTCCTGATGTGCCCTTTCTGCAATAACTCTTGAATCTTCGTCTTGATTTCATCATTCTCTGTAATAGAGCGTAGATAGGTCAGTCCATTAGGTAGCGGTGTGCTCAGGCTTAAATCGATGGAGTGCTTGACCTGACAGTGTAGAGGTACCCTTGCTGGTGAGGTGAAGATGTCTCTATACTCCTCTGCAACCTTTTCCATCTGTTGTTGTCATTCGGAAGAGCCCTGTATGGAGGCCATGGACGCAATATTCTTCTTTCCCTCATGGAAAATCATAAGGAAAATAAATTTCCTAGTCAGAGAAATGATCTTACTACATTGTTTCAAAGTAATCAAAGAAACGATGGTAGGCGGTGCTATCGCTGGTTTCCTATACAACATATTGCCCAAAGTAATAATAACATTGCGAGGCCTAGACTCATACACAACATGCCACTTCCACAAGTATGGTTGGCCTAATAAAACATCACAAAATTCAAGAGGGGAAAAATCACACAATACCTCATATGTGAAGGGCTTGATGTGGTAGGCAAGGCGACACTGCTGGCTGACGCAGAGATCTCATCCTTAGTGAAGCCACTTGATGGTGTATGACTGCGTGTGTGGTGTGGTTGGTAGGCCCAACCACTTCACGACTTCTGCTGAAATGAGTTTCTTTTGGCTCCCATTATCAATAATGAACTAAAGTGGATAAACCTTCACCCACATCTATGAGTGGAAGATCCGCTTCCCCTCCTCTAGATATTCAGGCTCATCCTTCTGGATCTTGGTGGTGGAAATGGTGGCACTAGGGTCCACATCGATAATATGATTCCCTTTGTCATTCCCCTTATCGATTTCTGAATCAGAGTCAGAACACGCATCTGATTCAAAAGCCTTCAGCTCGGCCACTAGTGAATGCTTGGCTCAACACTCACTTGTGTTATGAGTGAGATTCTCATGGAACTCACACCATTTCCCTGTGTCCTTCTTTTTCTTCGTGGTGTTGTTCTTTACTTACGGCTTTGGTGGGTTGTCCTGGGTTACCCCACCTTGTCTTTATCGTTTGTTCAGTGGTTTGGGGGTGTCTTTCCCTTGCTTCAGATTTACAAATCCAAAGTATCGCTTCTTCTGTTTAAATTTTTGCTCGATCTTGACAGTGTATCAATAGGTGGCGCCAAATGAGGAGATGTACAGGAACTCCATCTTGTCCTAGATGTACTTGTGTAGACAACCGTGGTACTTGAGTACAAAATTCTGCTCATAATCCTTGATACCCAACTTCATGCGAAGGGTATGGAAACCATTTGTGAATTTTGACACATCATGGTCCCTTCCTTGCTGCAACGTGGTCCACTTCATTTATTTATCTTCATAGCTTCCGACAAGGTAATATTTTTCCTTGATCGCATATCAGAAAGAATTCCAAGTGGGTGTGGCTGAAAACAATGAGGAATCTCTCTTGTCCTTTTGTTCACAATAGGTTTCCTGCTAGTCCTTGACATGTGGGGTGGCTTTGAGGAGTGAAAAAGTAATATTTTCCTGATTGGAAAAGTCATGAACTGAAAAATATCCTTCCAACAGATTTAACCATCTATCTATGACGTCTGCATCAATCTGTCCTTCAAATATGGGAATGTCAAAGTTAACTTGTACCTTAAAAGGGGTGGCACCTCCAGAGTGGCTGCTGGATGAAGATGCGTCACCTGTGGGTAGCCACCGAAGGATCTGGGCAAAGTTATCCATCATCACATTCCTTTGTCACTCGAGGGCTTCCTCAAGCAATATTTTGAAAGCATATTTTTCCCCCTCGTCTTTATTTTCTTTTTCCATAGGAGTCCATCGGGGTTTGCATGGCTGGCCTTGCAAAGGTTCAACCAGATCTAGCCCTAGCTTATTATACCTGGCCTCGTTGGGGGCATGCAAAGAAAAATAGAGAAAGAGTAGACCACTCTGATACCATTGATCCAGACTTATGCAGGAACACAACAAAATACAAATATACATATAAACACAGAGATGCAGTGGAAATAAAACTTCATTTCATTAATATCAAAGAACTGAAATATGCTTTCATACAAAAATGGAAATAAACTAGCTTGAGCGATGGTAGCTTATCTATGAGAAGAGATGAGGCGACTAGATGCTTCTGAACTGTGTTACAATGAGGTTCAAAGGCATATTTATTATTGAGAAATAATGGAAAACCCTAAACATCCTAAAAATTAACCTTAGGAGATGAAGCGCCAAAATGGTGGGCCCCATTTGGGTAAATTGATACACCAACTTGTCGGGGGTGTAACTTTGTCATACGATCTACGTTTGGCTATCATAATACCTCATTTTAAAGATCTCAAAGAGGAGGAGAAAAACAATCTAATAAACCAATTTAGGACTTTTATTGTCTCTTTGTTTTCCCTAAAAAAACGTCTTTTAGTCCCTTAAAATGTCTCCAGAAGTTTAGGACTCGAAAAATTGCAAAAAATAGTAAGTTGTGCTACAATTAAGAAAGCTGAAAAGAAACAACAGTGGGGGTCCAAGTGGAATAGGTGGGTGGCCACCAATATCCACATGGATCAAGCCTATGATATGGTTTTGCAATCGAAAGTTGTAGTCCTTGGATAGACCTTTCTAACGAGGTATCGTACACATAAAAACAAAGATCATATGCCAAAGTTACAACCTCAGGAAATTTATGTACCAATTTACCCTAATAGGGCCCACAAACTTTTGACGCTTCATCTCTTAGGGTTAGGTTTTTGGATGTTTGGGGTTTTCCATTATTTATCAAGAATAAATAGGCCTCAGAGCCTTATTTTAACACTGTTCATAAGGCATTTAGCCGCCACATCTCTTCTCAGAGATAAGCCACCATCGCTTGAGCTAGTTTATTTCCACTCGACATGTAACAAATTTTCAGCATTTTGTTATTAATGAATTGAAGTTTTATTTTTGTTGTAGCTACATGTTTCTGTTTATAGTTGTATTTCATTTCGTTCCTTCATAAATTCAGATCATTCGACTTGAATTTGGACTCAAATGAGGCTAGTAGATTCATATATGTAATTAAAAATGTAGTTCAAAATCATTTATTTCCATATTGATTATTTTGTACAAATAATGATCTATTTAGTTTGAATTTGAATGTGTTATATTGTAGTATCAGATTATGGACACTTACTTTATGCAAATGGAACTCATAGAGGAGTTCTAGTGGTACTTAGAGTGGATAGTTTGTATATTTTCAGGCCCATTTCATAGGGCACATTCACATGTGATACAAACTTTTTATATTTTCATACATGGACAATTTATGGATTTACATGAACATTATTTTAGTTTATGGATGCTTATTATTTCAGTTTATGAATGTTCATGTGATATTTGTAATTTGTATATGTTTTCATATGGATAATTTATTGATACATTCATTATTTCAGTTTATGGATTTGTATTAATCTTGTTTATGGATGTTCATTAATTTTTGAAGTCTATGGATATGTTAAAATTATTTCACTAGTTAAAATTTTTTTCTATATACTACAAATTTTATTAAAAAACATAACAATTTTGATTTCTAGTTTCACAGACTAAGAAAATAAGTACAATCTTAAGCTATGATGCAAGTCACTTTGATACCTAAAATGAACTAAAATATATAATGGTTGAATTAAAAAACACAAATAGGATTGAAACAAGTTTTAAATTCAATTTTAAAAAATGTCGAGTAAACAACAAATGTGTTTTATTCAATTTTATTTGTTTTGAGTTCATCTACAAGAGCTTAGTCATATCATTATATTTAAGTAATATGTAATGGAATTTAATATACCATTTTTTTTAATGATATATGTTTCTATAATTTTATATATAAGTAAAATATGAACTTTCCTAAATTTACTTGCCTATCTTAAGGGTCAATAAAAAACACAAAGGAAATTGAAATAAATTTTATTCAATTTTAAAAGATGTTTTGTAAACAACAAATACGTTTTATTCATTTTGTTTAAGGTCATCTACAAGAGCTTAGTCATGATATGATATAAGTACAATCTTACTATGATGCAAGTCACTTTGATACTCAAAATAAACTAAAATATACCATGCATCAATTTAATATTGAGCACGGAAAAAATTACAATCATGCTTTATATTGACTTGTAGAAAGTGTCTTTTAGTGCAATCAACATGTATGTTATTATAATTCAATTTTAAAAATAAATTATTTGAATTCTAAAGTCATTCATATTATAACAAAAAATCAACATTTGAAAATTTTTGTGACCCACCCATATACCATTGCATGGTCAACTTTAATTAATGGAAGAAGATCCACATATTGATGATTTTGAGTCGACGTTTCAAAACCATTAACTAGGTCCATCTTCAAGACTTGAGGATATGAAGAGCAAGATAAGGAATAAATAATTGATGGTAGTGATAATTCTAACCCTAATAATCAACCAAAAAATTAGGAATGATATGTAAAATAATATATATGAATTGAAATCAAATAAAGTTAGTAAATAATATATATATAATATATATATATATATATATATATATATATATATATATATTAATAAATATGATATAATTTATCACAAGTGTTATTATATAGCATAGAGGGGTAAATTAATAATAGTATATGTTATAAATGAGCTAAATAAATACCTAAATAGGGTGCCTATAAAACCAATTTGCTTTTAAAGAGGATTATAAATGAAAGGGAACTGGAAGGAGGAGAGAAGATGGGGTGGTGGGTTAATAGGTAGAGAAGGAAGAACTAAGAAATGAAATAAAGTAGGAGAAAAGTAGACGGGAAGGGGGCGAGGATGACAAGGTAATGAGAAAAAAGATGAGAGGAAGCAAAGAGGATAGGAGATAAATGTGAAAAGGAAGGATAGTATTTTAAATTCTTTTAGTTAGTTTTGGTTAGTAGGGGCCACCATTTTTTTTTTTAATTTCAACACCATTATCCGTATTGGCATTGTTAGGGTGTTTTTTAATCTCCAAGGATTCTCTTAACCAACGTCTATAATAATGGTCTTCTTTAGCAAGGATTTTGGTATGTTCCAATCTCACATGATGTTTATATTTCATGCCATGCTCAATAATAACAAAGTTCTTGATTCATTCATTTTTGATGTTAGCACTATGCTCTTTGATCCTTTCTTTAAGGGAACATTCACTCGCACCAATATAGCATTTTCCACAAGAGCATTCTATCATGTAAACATCTTTTCATTGGAAGTGGTCAGTGTCATATTTCACCGATTTCATCAATTCTTTGATGGCAGCTTGCGGTCTAAAACATGTCTTGATATTTTTTTCTTTAGAACCTTGGCAATTTTATCAGTAGTACCTTTGAGGAAAGGAAGATAAGCAGTCTTTCCTGCGGTTCGATTGTTGGTATTATGAGGATAATTGTCATCTTTAATAAGATCCTTTTGAAGGGATTCATTAATATTCTTCTTGCTATAACTGAGACCATTCAAGACCTTAATCAAGTGCTCTTTTTATTTTTCATGATACTCAATACCTGATATTTTGAAGGCTCTATAAGCTAAGGTTCTAATGACACCAATATTTTGAAAGGGATGGTGGTGAGAGTATGCATGTAAGTAGTTTTCAATATGAGTTTTCTTTCGATACACCATATGATAAAGTCTTCCATCAAATTTTGTACTGATAACGACATCCAAGAATGAGATGCAACCATTTACTTTAGTTTCCATGGTGAATTGGATGTTATTAGAGAGACTATTAAGGTGTTGAAGAAATTTAGAGAGTTCATCCTTACCATGGGGTGCGACCATTTTCTTCAGTTTCCATGGTGAATTGGATGTCATTAAAGAGACTATTAAGGTGTTAAGGAAGGAATTAGAGAGTTAATCCCTACCATGGGGCACAACCATTTTATTCAGTTTCCCTTGAGAATTGGATGTCATTAGAGAGACTATTAAAGTGTTGAAGGAATTTAGAGAGTTCAACTTTTTTAAGTATTTCAATCAATTTCTTAACTCAAGGTTCAATTAAAAAACACAAATAGGATTGAAATACGTTTTATTCATTTTTAAAAGATGTAATATAAACAACACATAAGTTTTATTCAATATTATTTCTTTTGAGATTATCTACAAGAGCTTAGTCATAACATGATATAAGTCAATCATATTGGAATTTAATATAGGTCAAAAACTACTATATGCTAACATTTCTATAATTTTATATAATGTTACCAACTTTCCTAAATTTACTTAGGTATCCAAGTATTTCAATCAATTCCTTATGATTGAAATAAGTTTTATTCAATTTTAAAAAGATGGAGAATTTAAAAGTTGCAAATAAGTTTTATTCGATTTTATTTCGTTTGAGGTATCTACAAGAGCTTAGTCATAACATGATATATATATATATATATATATATATTATATATATATAGTATATATATATATTATAATAATATATATATATATATATATATCAGTTCTATTTGTTGCACTTTTTACAATCCAATATGAAGCATGGAAAATGAGAATAATAATAAAGTAGCTAATTACAAATAGTTTACAATTTCAAGAAACAAGCATTTCAATTAAGTGAACATTTTATTTGAGATGAAAATTAAAGTATTTTAATTATGGTTGAATTACTGTAACATAGAAATGAATGCACATTGTCAATAATTTTTTTGTGCTTACACTGAAATCAATGCACAATGTTAATCTAATTACCTTGAAATTAATGTACACCATACATCTAGTTACACCAAATCAGAGATCAATATCTTCATTGAAATCAATGCATATAATGGAAGCAATCGAATAGGATGAGAAATCAACATCTACATTGAAATCAATGCATTTAATGTAAGCAATCAAATAGGATTAGAAATCAACATCTACACTAAAATCAATGCATCTAATGAAAATAATAAAATAGGATTAGAAATCGACATCTACACTGAAATCAATGCAGCTAGTTCTAGCAAACATATAGGATTAGGAATCAACATCCACACTGAAAGCAATGCATCTAATGCAAGAAATCAAACATGATTAGAAATTAACATCTTTATTGAAATCAATGCATCTAATGCAAACAATCAAACATAATTAGAAATAAATATCTACACAAAAATCAATGCATCTAGTGCAAGAAATAAAATAGGGTTAGAAATCAACATCTACACTGAAATCAATGCATCTAGTGCAAGAAAATTTCTTCCCTTTCTCCCCCCCTCCATCTATATCTATATCTCCCTCAATCTCTCCTTCTTTGTTTCTCTATCTCACCCCCAAAACACACACACACTCTCTCTTTATATCTATCTCTCTCCCTCCTTCCCTCTCTTTATCTCTCTTCTTCCCTCTCTCCCCCTCATTACTCACATTCTCTCTCTCTCTCTCTCTTTGTCCTTCAACTTTGTCACTATCTCCCTCCCTCTCATTATCTCTCCCCCCTCTCTCAACTCTCCTTCTTTGTCTTTCTATATCACCTCCAAACATACAAACTCTCTCCCCATCTCTCCCTTGTCACTCTTTCTCTCTCTCTCTCTCTCTCTCTCCACCTTTCTCTCTCTATATGTCTTTCTTCTTCCCTCCCTATCTTTTCCTCCAACTCAATCTCTCTCTCGCTCTCTTTCTCCTCCTCTCCCTTTCTCGATATTTGTGTCTCCCTCTCTCTCCTCTCCTCTCTTTCTTCACTTCTCTTCTTCTCTCTCCCCTAATTTATCTCCATCTCTCTATTGCCACTCCCTTTATGTCTCCACCTCTATAACTATATGTCTTTGTTCTTCCCTCCCATATATATTTGGAGCTAATATACATCCTAATATATTAATATATATATAATATATCAAATTTTATATTAACATTAATCCAATATTAATAAAGTAATATTAAATATATTAATATTAAAAATTTAATATTAATATAAAATTTCAATATAATAATAATAATAATAATATTGTGAGGTGTTATCTTCCGGAGTCATCATATTCATCTTTGTTATAATCGACGTTTCGAACCAACCTCCGTGGTTCATCATCAGGAATAGATCCATGAGAGAAGAAGTCAGAACCTCACCAGGTAATAAATAAGGCTAGGATATCGATGGGAATGAAATGAAAGACAACCAACTGGTATGTTAATGTTATAATTCATTGTAGTTGTAATATTTGTAATTTGTCTTAAAAGTATTAATGTTTTGAGCACAACATTAATACTTTTAAGACAAATTACAAATATTACAACTACAGTGAATTATAATATTAACATACCAATTAGCTGTCTTTCATTTCATTCTCATCCATACCCTAGCCTTATTCATTAATTGGTGAGGTTCTGACTTCTTCTCTCATGGATCTATTCCTGATGATGAACCATGGAGGTTGGTTAGAAACGTTGATTATAACAAAGATGAATGTGATGACTTTGGAGGGTAACACCTCACAAGGGATAGATCGCAAAAAGCCTCAAATCAATAAAATAATATTCTTTTTAATATTATATTAAATTTAATAAGGTTCTACCATGACAGGATAACACAGATTATAATAAAATTTGATTTTTAATGTGGTAAAAACTTAATTTTGATTTGGAATTTTAATGTGGTAAAAACTTTTCTGAAAGGTAAACTTATGATCCATTCAAATTCAAGGTATATTATAAGGTATGTTTTGAGCACAACCAGACATACTTACACATTTCCCCCATATTGGGTTGTAGAATGCACCTGTTGGTGCAATAACATAAAAAATTTCTAATGTTATTCATAACCTAGATCGAGTTGAATTGTCATTTTTAGTAAAATAATATCATATCAAATTTGTTAAATTATTAATGAATTAAATTTTAGATCTTTATTTATTCCAAAATCTAAATTATGGAATTATGGGATTCATATAATTTTTTTACAGAGGCTCGATCTAGCCCCCAGATAACCACGTAATTTATCAATCAAGGGTTTAGGAAACCCTCGATTGGTCTATTTGAATTTAAAATTTAAGTGCTCGATCGAGATTTTAAGGTCCTTAAAACCATAATTTTAGCACCCCTTCTACAAATTTTTCTGCAACACCATTTTGTACCCCAATAGACTTAGGGAAAAATTTGTCCTTAGGTGGTGGAGTTGATCATGTTGGATTCATGAAGGAAACCTCTATCCAATGGAATATGAGTTTGAAATTTTCGAATTCATATAATATTTTTCATCTAATTTCTTTTAAACATAATTCTTGAATATTTTTTGGACAATTTTAAAGAGGCAGAATAAAAATCAATAACATAAAATATACACAATGAAAACATGTGAAAAAATACCACTATCTTCATTTATAAGTCCTCTTCAAAGGGGTACTCTTGGTTTTTCAACTTATTTAAATAGCTGAAAAAAGCCTTGTGCAAACACATGTGTCTGAAAAATACAATTGAAATATTACTTCGCCAACTTCGAAAAATAATAAGAAAATATAATTTTGCATAAAAAATTAATTTCTTGATATGAAAGACTTAGCTTTGTGTGTGTAGATCATACATATATATATTACACATTTTTGACTAAGTTATGCTACATGAACACACACATACTCTTAAGATATGAGAAAATTTGCAAGGACAAACATTTCATTTAATGGAAAATTGAAATACTATACAACACTAATTTTTTTGCAAAAAATATCATTAGAAAACAATATACTTCTCCACAAATTGTCTTTTTACTACGAATCAAAATTCATAATTCTTATATGAATTTTGAAGGCTTCAATTCAATACAAGAGTAAAATTTTGAAATTTCATCACCACATTTGGCCATAAAGTGTAACCCATCTTTGTGCATTCACCCTCGGATCACAACGCCTTAATGTGAACAAACAAACACAATTTTCCTTGTGTTTATTCATATTAACAATCGATATTGATGCAAATGTGTATATATCATGATATATAGTAAAGTGTAAATATAAGGTACACCAAAGATGATTCACTATTAAAAAAGGAACACTAGAGATGAAGCATTGCATTAAAAGATGTATGTTAGTGTGTTTTGCACATTTTTCGTATACAAAATTTTCAATTTTAATATTCATGAATAATAGGAATGACAATTTAGGACAATTATAGAGATATATATTACATTTTGTATATGAATTAAAGATAATCATAGTAATAGTAAGTTGATAGGTATAATTTCAGGTGTGCTTTGGGGTCCTGTGAGAGGAAGAACGATCTATTTCCTCAATCAATGTTGGTCTCCTCAATGTTTTTAAGGAAGCTAAATACTTCAAGGGGAAATTGAGTTATTGTGATAGTTGATTCGTCACTGGGATCATGACACACACACATTTAAAGTTGGTCTTGATATATGGTACTGACTAGCAAAGGAGGGAATTTACCTTATCTCCAACCTATCTAGGAGAGGGGATGCTTTTAACCATTTTCCTAATGTGTTGATTATTGTTCTAAGAGAGAGACAACAAACATATGTCTAGAGACATGTCAGTCTATATAGTATAAACCCTAGTGACTTTCATTTTACGTAGGGCCAATAATTATGATAAAATTCTTTTGGAGCCAAGGAGGTTAGGCGCTTGTGTCTTAGCATCACCCCACAAGCACACCATATCATTAATGGGTAGTGCATTAGTTGCCTTGTGATGTATTATCTAAATAACCTTGTTTAACAATAAAAATGCTACAGTGAAATGTTTTTATCGCTTTAGATATATCTTTTAGCATATTGGAGGAGAGACATATCTTTCCCTTTACTTTAAAGCTATTTTGTTTATTTTTTAAGAGGTTTTTGGCGTCTCTACCATCATTTCATTACTACCCTCCTAGGTATATGACCAATGTGTGTATGCACATGTGAGGTTAGAAGTTGCCAAAGAGGAGCCAACTAGAATGCTTGTGTGGGGTGATGGAGGATGTGATTGCTACTTGAGATAGTGAGAATGATCACATCCTTGATCTTGTACAATATCCATATGCAAGGATGGATTGGTGGGGGTGTTAAAACCTTATATTTATTATAATTGAGCCAATAAACAAGAGGCATGATAATATCTTAATAGTTTGGATGTTTTTAGTTGTAATTTTTTTTATGCACTTAATGCACTTTTTGTTTACTATAAGATTAATTTTTGATTATCTAATTGTTGTACACTATTTTGTATATATTGGCTCATATAGCGGTGAGGTGCTATTCCCCCACCCTAATGCACCAAATTTGACAATGTTTGATTTCCTCCCTAGGTCATATACCAATTAAGTACTTTCATAATTAGATTCAAACTCCAACCAACACAACTTAGAGTGATATCCCAACACCCTAAGCTTGCAAGTATCTTTATGACCCTTCCTTAAGATATGTAATTAATATTTCATCATGTTTTTAGTTCAATCACCACTGTGTTTATTTTTATTATCTATATATATATATATATAGGCGTGATTAATTGCACCAAGAGGTGCTCTCCAACTCAATATGGTAGAGATGTTGTAATGCAATGTTTAACATTTTGAGTAAGTCAAATTACATACCAAAAAAATAAAATAAAAAATTATATTGTAATGTAAATATTTATAACCCAGTCAAAAATAAAAAAATAGAAATAATCTTATAAAAATAAAATAATAATATAAAAAAAATGGCAGATGGCATTGACCCATGCTATTAAGAACCCATGGTATTCATGTGGAATATAACCTATTTAAAGGGGAAAATTAAACTAGCCTAGATCCACCAAGCTCCGAGAGGGATCAAATCTCTTGATGTGCAAACCTCTTTTAGAGTGAAAGGAGATTTGATCCCTCTCGGCGCTTGGTAGATCTGGAGTTAATATGGATCAAGACTAGTTTAATATCTATATTATTTTCACTACAATTTTCTTTCTAAAATTGGTGAAAAATAAGTATAGTATAAATTCCATAGTAAAAATATCAAAATTGAAAATATAGTAAAAATACTAAAAATGTAGAAGTTGAAAACATAATAAAATAACATATCCACAACTTACATTTTAAAATAAAACATGTACATATTATTTCCCTATGCATGTTAAGCATATACATCACTAAAGTCTAACACTTTTGATGTGGGTATTTTATTAAAGATACTTGTAGAAAATTAATGTATTATAAGAAATGTAGATTCTATAATTAAGTATGATCATATTTGTAAGAGAAATGGTTCAAATAACGAAAACATTACAAAAACATTAGAAATGGTTTATGATCCTTATATTATCATGCAAATGATTAGATTTATCCTATTTTATTTGAATTTTCTAACTTATTATCCATGAAAAACATTAGAAATGGTTTATGATCCTTATATCGTCATGCAAATGATTAGATTTATCCTATTTTATTTGAATTTTCTAACTTATTATCCATGCCATAGGCAAGTGATAACGCATTGGTTCAACCTTGACCATGAATTAATTGACTATTTGACCAAAAATTAATTAACAATCTATAAAGTTGACATTATATTTTTTTTTTTTTTGCACTTTCACTGGTTCACTTGGTTTCAGTGTTTTTTTTTTTGTAATGATGATGATGTACCATCGACGGTTATCAATTCATAAATAAGAATTGTACACACATACTTATTCCAATTTCCCGAGTCCATACATGATATGGCTGTTGTCAATTGGTGCAGGTTGACACATCAACGACACTAAAAATTTATCTGCGAGGCCTTCTACATGTGTGTCGGATGGAACAACTAGGCCTACTGAATATTCTCCCACTGATAACTATTCGATTTCCCAGCATCCTTCTGCCAAACTTCATTTCATTTACACGAATTTTGGTCTCATTTGGGTTGCCAAGACCATATGAGCTTTCATATGGTGTGTAATTTGCGATGAATCTCATCGTGAATTTGAGAGAAATTTCACCCGCATTTGGGAGATTTTCCTTTTCCTTTACCTCTTCTTTTTATGATCTAATCCATTAAAAATGATGTGTGAAAATTTGAAAAAGATTTTGGGTGGAGCTTCCATGGCAACATCGGGGTTATATAGCTAAGAATACTAAGAACTAGAAGTATGAAAGTTTTTTGATCATCACAAACCATCTTGTTCAAATGTAAGAGTTGATTCATACCTTTCAAAGTTCAATAATTAAACTAAGCGGAAAGGACCACCAACGATGTGGTCATGTCTTAGAAACATGATACTGTGAACTTGCATCAACTTAGAGATATGAATGATCATTGATATTTACAATTGAAGTGGAAATTCTCCATCCTCAAATTGCTACACTAATAATTTTATCTCTTTGATAAAGAAACATTGTTCAATATTAATATTAAAAGTAATTATATTAAGTGATATCATTTATCTTAATGATTTGGTAATTAAAAGTGTCTAAGTTATTTCTGGTTAAAGTATGTTACAGTGAAAGACAAGTAAACACTTTAAATTATCATAAAAATTTGATGTTGATAATAAGTGATGTAAAGTTGTAATTAGAAGTTTTTATTTTGTGAATAAAGAAAAAAACCTGGAAAATTAATTGTTGAGTATAAGTGGCTGAAAGAGAAAAATACTATAATTAATTGTGAAGGAGTTATTACCCATCAAGAAGTCTTAGGCATCTAATCTGAGTGATTAGATTTAATGGAAAATTACCATATTGGCTACTGAATTGTTTCCTAAAAGACAAGAAGTTGTCCTCAAGAGTGGGAAACATGAGCTCATTAATGAGAAGATAACTACCTGCCACCTATTGGTGAGGTGGAGGCAGTTACTAACCACCAAAAGGGTGGTAGATGGGGTACTATCTGTTGTTTTTACTTGCTTTTGTCTCATTTTTCAAAGAGCAGAGAATAGAGACTGAAGAGGAGCAAGTAGCAGAGAATAGGAAAAAGAAAAGAAGAATTGCAGGTCTGGTTATGTGAGGTGACATTGGCTGTGTATTAGTGTCATGGTTTGGAGGAGCCTAATACTTGACTTTTAATTTCCCAGGAAAATCTATTAATTCAGTGTCTCTAGTAACTCTAGTATTCTTTTAGAGATAAAGTGAGAAATCGTTTTTGTTCTTTGCATGTTCTTTAATTCCTTTCAGTTAGAACAATGAGAAAAATAAGATTATTAAGTTGCTAAATATGAGAATATGATATTTATGTGTTTTTATATTGTTGATTTTAATAAAGTTTGATGACGGAAAGAAACACGAATGTTTATAAACATATATCTTTGAACTCGAGAGAAAGAGTATAGTTAGTGGTATTATCCATAGGTTGAAAGTCACCAATTTGTTGCAAATGTCAACGTATTGACAAAATACTGGTACAAAGAAAATGCTATATGACTTGCAAACACAAACAAGGGGATATCTGAGTTCCTTGTAGCTACAAGAGAATATATCTTCTTATGATACCTAAGAATTAATTATATAAACCTAATTACATTTGTATACATGGAAAAATATATATCTATATATATAACAAGTTTCATTATTTTATAAATTCTAAAGATGTGCAATAGTAGGAAATTAAAAATAAAAAGAGATGCAAGAGAGCCAAATATTGCGTATCTATGTAAATTTCCATATATATGTAGTTACAAATGAAATAGAAGATATTTGTTTTAGAACAAGAGAAGTAAAACAAAAAACAATAAAAGGATTTTAAGATATATATATATATATATATATATATATATATATATATATTTATATATATGGAGTAAAAAATACGAATAATAACACCATTAGATAAGAACAAGACTTAGAGAGATATTAGAAAGTATTCACTGTAATGTCTATTCAAATCAATAAGATATAATCTACATAAAAAAATGTATATGTAGATTGTCTAAATAAATCATAAAACCACTATACACAAGAAATATGTAAAAGGGAAACAAACCCTTGAAGGAAGCTTTTATAAAAATAAACAAAAAATAGAAATTTTGTCTCAACTTAAATAAACAATGTAGAAAACTGAATAAGCTCAAAACATGTAACAAAACAAAATTACTTCAGTTCCAGGGGAAGTGTGTGTCTTGCAATCTACAAAGAATAAATTAAAGAAGACAATAACAGAGGTAAATAGTTTAAATGTTGTATTCATACATAAACTTCACCCTTGCCTAAGTAGAAACAAAGGGTTTGAAGAATTCTCCAACCTGGTGAAAAGAACGTTTGATTATTAATATTAAAGCTTAGGAAATCCCATTTGCCAATAACGCTATATGGGATCAATTTGTTCTGGAGCAAACCCAGTAATTAGTACCTGACACAAACATAGTAAATGTAGAGGTTAATTGAAAATTTGTAAATTATAAGCTTAAAAAAAGTAATAAGCTAACTTAAACTTGTATAAGAGAAAGGATTAATACCTCTTTATGGTGGTGTGACTCTTTGGTAACCCCATATAGAAAAGAAAAAGGAAAAAGAAAAAGAAAAAGAAATATATATATATATATATATTATAGAATTAATATAAGCCTGTGAAATGTAAAATATGAGACTGTTGCAAACAAAGTAACCAAACAAAGAGTTTATAAGTATTTTTTTGATATGGATTGCTATTGAAAGACAAAAAATCCCAGCTTTAACTTAAGGAAACTTTTAATGAAGAAATTTAAAACCTTCATTAGGATTGCGTAAAAGAAGTTAGAACTAAATAAAGGCTACTATCTAAGTATGCTAAAAATAATAACGAGTAATGCAGTATTTTTGAAGTATAAAAGAAAAAGAGAAGGGTGAGACTATCTTATTACATTAAATAATACAATATCTTTTAACCCTCCTTAGTAAACCAGAACAAGAATAAAAAGAGATATAAACTCAATATATATCGACATTTCTCAGATGGTTGTGGAGAATAGAAAATAACCCCAAGAGGTTTTTAAAAAAATTAAAAAATAAGACACTCATGTTGAAAATAATAAAAACCCTAAATCTTTGGAAGGAATGAAACCCTTCCTGTAACCCCAACGAATACAAAAAAAACATGAAGTCTAAGAATTGGTGGAGTGACAAATAGAGGGATTTGTATCTAGGTATTCAATAAAAGTTAACTAATGATAAATGCACCAAATGCTTACCTATTATTTCATAGAGTGTATTAGCAAGACAAATTATGTATTTATTCTCCAAGAACTGTGAGTAAACAAAGTTCTTTTGACAAAAATGTTAGGAAGGAAAAGATCTGAGAGAATAACTCTCTACAAACCTGCAAAAAAGACATTAGAATTATTAGTTATAACTTTGAGCAATAACATTTAGCCATATAAAAATAAAAAATGAAACACAAACTCCGCATGAGAAATTTAAATAGGTCATACCTCTAGCAAAGACATTTGACACATTTAAGGAGAAATCCATTTACACTCAACAAAACATGGAGTTAACAATTTATAAACGACAACTGGTGAAAGCATGTCGACAGAAGGTGATCAGAGAACTTTTGGTAAAATATGTCGTTGAAAAACAATGAGTAAAACCCTAACCGCAAAGCGACATGACGGTTGACCATAAAATGAATGTAACATAGTAAAAATCCAACAAAATTCATTAACATCACATAGAAACCTTAATGTAATCCTTGTTGATTCAATACCAAACAATATGAATTGTTGATTTGGGTTAGTTCAACTTGTTATACGTGGAAACTGTAGGTTTTAACCCTGTACAGAAATTACCTGCATACAAATTCTAAAACAAAGAAAATAAACAATGTGAGAGCATAACACATAAAACACATATGCACAGAGATGTTCCCCTGGATCCCAAAACCGGGATTACCAGCTTGATTTTTCATTATGTTCCTTTCAATGTTACAATACATATTTATACATGCCGAAGCATCCAATACCATGGACCGAAAAACCATCGTGTTCAAAACCATGGACCGAAAACCATAGGTAGGTTTGCCCAACCTAATATAGGGTCCAATTCTTTTTTTTTCCTGGGGCGCTGCCCTGGACCCCGTAGAGGGGGGCTACCGGCCCCCCTCAAACCCCCCGGACAAGGGGGCCTGCTGCCCCCCCTGTTACCCCCCTGTTGCACAATCGGTGCAATGAAGGGGGGGCTTCGCCCCCCCTCTAACCCCCCGATTCACTATGTAGGTTAGTCGTGGAAAGAATATAGCACAACCCAACAATATCCCACTTGTTGTTTTCTTTCCACAGGGGGTCACAGGAGAGCTTAGTCATTTTTCTAGACCTGAAACGCCCATTGTTTCTCTACACCAAGAGAACTTCTCAGAGCTCACAGATTTTTTCAATGCATCTACAGTATTCTTCAAAGTGTCCACCTTTACCAGCAACACCTTTTTGTCTTCTATCATATCCCTCACAAAGTGATACTGAACATCAATGTGCTTTGTCTTTGAATGATAAGCAGGGTTCTTTGCCAAGAAAAATTGCACTTTGGCTGTCACAGTCTATCCTTATAGCTCCCTGTACTAACCCCATACTTGAACACAATCTCTGCAACCAAACTGCTTCCTTGCTTGCATGAGTGGCTGCAATGTATTCCTGCCTCTGTACGTTGATAGTGCCACTCAGATGTTTCCCTTACTCATCCAACTGACTGCACCTCCAAATAGGTTAAACACATACCCACTTGTAGATCTTCTCTGATCCAGATCTCCAGCCCAGTCTACATCAACAAAGCCACGGATATCCAACACTATCTCCAATCCTGGTCTTCCTTGGTAGCACAAACCATAATCACTAGTGCCACGCAAATACTTGAAAAACCGCTTCACTGCTGTCCAATGCTCCTTCCCTGGTTTTGACATAAACCTGCTCAATACTCCCACTGCATGTGCAATGTCTTGTCTAGTATAGACCATTGCATACATCAAGCTACCGACTGCACTTGCATATGGAACACGGGAATGTCCTCTTCCTCTTCTTGTGTCTTGGGACACTGTTCAGCAGATAACCTCACACCTACAGGAATAGGAACCTTCACCGGTTTACTATCCTGCATATTAAACCTCTGCAATATTGTCTCGGCATACTTCCTCTGGTTTAACCCGAGCTTCCTCTTTGCCAGATCTCTTTTAATTTCCATGCCCAAAATATAGTTTGTAGCACCCAGATCTTTCATGTCGAATTTGGAGGACAATTGGGTCTTCAAATCCTGGATAATTTCTTTGTCATTTCCAACCAACAACATATCATCCACATACAAGACCAGATAAATAACACGGTCACCAATTAATTTAAGATACACACAATGATCTGCTTTGCTTCTAGTGAAGCCAAGTCCCCCGTATAAATGTATCAAATTTCTGATACCACATCCTTGGTGACTGTTTTAACCCATATAGAGAGTTCTTTAACTTGCATACCAGTTCTTTCTTACCCTTCACCGCAAAGCCTTCAGGTTGCTTCATGTATATTTCCTCTTCCAAATCCCCATGAAGAAATGCCGTCTTCACATCCATCTGTTCTACCTCAAAATCAAAAGCAGCAGCAATAGATAAAAGTAATCTAATAGAAGTTACCTT
>APFE031020623.1:314173-384752 GCA_000404065.3 Pinus taeda
ACACAATTTTCACAGAAATCAAAATCCAGAGGGCTATTACTCACACCTTCTACCATACCTTTACCATGAAGTATTCAAAGGCCCTTCTCTCCAATATGTCAAAGCCTTTGATGCCACAACATGGTCTTCCCTCCAGAGACCACTAGACTTTCCGCTCCATTTTCAGAAACCATAGAACTATTGCACCCGTCAACAACAGTGCTACCTTGCAGCTTGTACAGAGTCCCAATCCGAACTCCCAGCATCAATACCAGTGCTCCTCGAACCATCTTGCAGGTATCCTTCTCAAACACTCTCTTTACACCTGCATCACCCAACTTGCTTACAGAAATCAGATTTCTGGCCAACGCAGGAATATGCAGAACACCCGAAAGGGTTCTAACCCTTCCACCTTGCACTTCAACTTTACTTTTCCACGACCAATGATTCTAGCCTTCCTATCATCTCCTAAGAAGACATCACAACCATCGTATTTCTCATACTGCAGAACCACTCTCTATGGGGAGTGAAGTGAAAGGATGCACCTGAGTCAATCAACCATGCCTCATGATCTACATGTGTACTTGAAGAAGCCAAGTACAAATCCCCACCTTCATCTGAGGTGGTTTTTGCCTCTGCAGAAGAAGCATCATCAGATCCCTTTCCTTTATCAGGAGCTTTAGATTTGCACTCCCTTCTGAAGTGCCCTTCCTTTCCGCATTTCCAGCACACCACCTTTATAGGTTTTCCTGGAGATTTAGATCTCCCTCTAGATTTAGATCTCCCACTCGATGACTTATTTTTGTTTCTGTTCTGGGACCGTCCTCGTACATACAAGGCATCACCATTCTGGTTGTCCATATTTTTCCATCTCATCTCCTCCGTCAGCAAGGCTGAGACTATTTCATCAAACTGCAAAGCAGCTGCATTTCTACCTATTGCAATAACCAGACTATCCCACGAGTCTGGTAGAGAACACAACCAACTGATGCACTTATCTTCATCTGAAATTTTAATATCAACAGATAATAACTGACTTACCACAGTATTAAATGCATTCAGATGCTCTGTCACCGAGTCTCCATCTTTCATCCTCAGGTTATACATCTTTTTCCGTAGGAACAATTTATTCACCAGAGACTTAGAGTGGTACAAAGTCCCTAACTTGTCCCATAAAGCCTTCGCCGTAGCTTCCCCTGATACATTCAACAATACTGAATCTGAGACACACAATCGTATTGTGCTCTTTGCCTTCCGATCCAACTTCTTCCATTCTTCATCGGTCACTCCCGTTGGTTTAATACCCGGATCTACCGCGATCCACTAATCTTTATCCACCAACAAATCCTCCATATTGAGTTTCCACAACTCAAAACTCTGACCATTGAACTTCTAAATCTCTATCTTTCCACTGCTCGCCATCTTCTTTCACAACCAGAATCGATCTCGTAGATCTCCCACTAAATAGGGTCTACCACAGGCCCGAGTGAAAACCCCTCAGCAACAAAGGTGTTCCCTTGAAGCCAAAACAACTCCAATACCAAATGTAGGTTTTAACCCTGTACAGAAATTACCTGCATACAAATTCTAAAACAAAGAAAATAAACAATGTGAGAGCATAACACATAAAACACATATGCACAGAGATTTTCCACTAGATCCCAAAACCGGGACTACCAGCTTGATTTTTCATTATGTTCCTTTCAATGTTACAATACATATTTATACATGCCAAAGCATCCAATACCATGGACTGAAAACCATAGATAGGTTCGCCCAACCTAATATAGGGTCCAAAAAAAAATTTTCCCGGGGGACCCCGTAGAGGGGGGCTACCCGCCCCCCTCAAACCCCTCGGACAGGGGGGGGGTTGCCGCTCCCCCTGTGACCCCCTTGCTGCGCAATTGGCGCAATGAAGGGGGGGGCTCTGCCCCCCCGATTCACTACGTAGGTTAGTCGTGGAAAAAATATAACACAACCCAACAGAAAACAGGAATAAAATTCCCACTTAAGCGTGGAATTATCCAATTTTTTTTTACCATTAATGCATAGGAACCGATATAAACATTGATATAGGTATGCCCAAATAATAACACATTCAAAATAACGAAAGAAATAAAACCATCCATATGGCCAAGTTTTCATAAATCCAATACAACAAGTTGTGGCAACACCTTGAAGGAAACCATGATGTCTATAAGGTGATAACTATTAAAATAATACAAGCATTATAGTAGAATAGGTATAACATGGGTTTACAAACGATAATTGATGTCAACATCATATGTATCTAAGACTTGGAAGGCACTAAAGTCCATATTTTATACAAAGGCTTACGACATATAAGCATGTTTTCCAAAGTAATAAACTACATGTGATAAACAAATAATGCCTTGTGATAACATAAGAGTTTAAAGGTGTAAATAATTGCCAGAAATATTGGACAGACACCAAGCTGTGGGGGTAGCATATGTGTGCAAATTTTATATAGTTGAGTATCGAAAGTTTGGAGTTATATTTATATATGATGAAGTTGAAAAGAAAAATCATTGGTCCAATAAACCTTTATAAGCAGAGTTTGGGTGATGAAATAATTTATGTGATGGAAAGGTAAAGAACAAATCGCTTGGTAATGTTTTTGAACAACTTACAATATAAATGACAAAGAATACTATAAGAAAAATAAGAGAATTATCATTATGGTGCTTTTAGTTAATATACGTACAAATAATCAAACATCAGAAACCATATAGATGTTGAATTATAATAACAATTACAACAAGTAGGTAGATTATTTGTAGAGGTAGATGATGGTGAACTTCCTTTAAAAACAAAATCTGGTATAAGTGAGGATCATTACATATTACAATAAATTTTTATATTTGGTTGTTTGTAAATACATTTTAATTTTAAACACCAATCAAATGTTTGTTATGATAAGAGACAAATACCATAGATTTGTAATCCATATACCAACCTAGATCCATGTTAATCTTGGATCTACAAAGCACTGAGAGAGATTAACTCTCTTTTCATTCTAAATGGTTTACACATTAATAGATTTGATCCCTCTTAGTGCTTGGTAAATTTAGAGTTAAGATATATCTAATTTAGTTTAAAAATCACTTACATTTATCATTTTGTTAATTTTAATTTTACATTAAAATCTATATCATTATATATATGAAAAAAAACTTAAAAGCTTTTTAATAAAAATCACTAATGATAAACCAATTTTAAACTTAACCCAAACCAACTAAATGAAACACACCATACTGCAACCTAAGGAAATAACTAGCAATTGCACCACATGTTGCATTGGGAACGCCGTAAGGCAAGAGCGTAGGAAAGAGAGAAGATGGAAGTCAAAATTGTATGCAATTTTTCCAAATTTAATTTTTTCATAATACAATTATATCATGGATTATAGTTGCAAGATGGATTCATTACTAAAATCACAATTTGTAGAATTAATAGACTATTTTATTGAATGTTTCATCATTTCAATAAAAAGTAGGATGATAACCATGCAAGTGAGAGTTAGGTCAGCACAACTTGCATTTTTCAAACAATTATGTTAATTGAGAATTTTTCCAAAATGGTGTACACAATTATATAAATAAAAAAAGCTAAAAAGATATCAATTATGAATTCAATTATTTATAGTTATATTTCTTTTTCCTTTCCACAATATAAAATGTGAACAACTAAATATATATTTTACTAAAACACATGATGTACATTAAGTTCTTTTAGTTGCTTTGAGCGAAGTGAAAATCTCTTCATGCAGTTTGGAAAGCCCTTGAATGGAGTCCATACCAATAGAAAAATGTCTCCTGAACAGAAACAATTACCAAATACCAATAAAACATTGATTTCAACCTTGACACCATTTAAAAATGCAAACAACCAGCATAAAACATATATTGTAAATTCATCGTTTTAGCAGTTTGATGCCTACAAGATCAAAATATGAAAGTAAAAAAAGCCTTGAAGTAAAAGAGAATGAATGAAAGAGAACCATACATCAGGCACCACTTATGGTGATGTGTTGTGACCCTAGGAACAATGTCATGAGAAATACTCTGCATTGGTTGTGCATGAGCCTCTTTTAGAAGTTATGTGTATTCTGGCACGCTCCTAGAGAGTATCTGGTAAGGTCGACCTCTTATCCCTTGGGATGTATAGACCTTCTGGAATGCATAAGGCCTCCATATCAAATCTCTGAAGATTTTGACAACTATGTTCCCAAACAAAATAAATAAAATGGAAACCAATGCTTCAACATTGTTTCTGATCACATCATCCATATTCAAAACCTCACACAACGCTATAGTGCTATTACAGGGCTACGTCAGGGTGATTGCCCATAGTTCTTTGCATCAATGAAGTTTTCACAAAAATGAGCGTAGAGACAAAGTTTATAGGCGCAGTTGGGCCCTGAAAATGCAATGAAACTACACTCAACTCTAAAGTGCGATGATCATAACCCATAGTTTGTATTTCATCAAAACATAAATGGTATCTTCAATAACTACTTACATTTCTCCCATAATTATCATTTCGTGACTTTCTTCTTGCTTTTGATTTTTATTTAAAAAATTATTATTGGGTTTAAGTGTGGTCAACCCTAATTATTAAACACACGATATGTGGTAATTTAATGATTCACTTACAATCTTTATATCTATACCTTAAGATAATGTGATATCAATTCAATTATGAAGGTGATTCCAAACAATATACGTTGTAATATGGCAATGTGCCCATTTTAGGTCGGCAAGCTTCGACATTATCCATTTTCCTTCACACATTGGGGATTTGAATGTATGGACAACCTTTGCAATCTACACCATTTGTCTGTTAATTACATGTTGAAGGAAATAATCCATGCCATTTTCCTGTCAATTACATGTATGGACAAGATGATCTATAGCCAAAAAGACAATCCACTTATAATAAATAGGTCTAAACAAAAAAAGTTCTTATCAAAATGATTTGAAAATACTCTTTGATGTATAAAGTCTCTGCCACTCTCCCCATAACATGTTTTTTTTCCATTCTCATTTTCTGCGAGTATATAGAAAATTCATGTGGATGGCCATGCCTGTGGATACCGAGAAAATCCGTGTGGATGCCGAGAAAGTGGGCTGCATTTTGTGTCTTTTCTCCTTTACAAAATTGTGCACTAACAAAAGAAGGAATCTAGTCTATCATTAGAAATTTTCTAAATCTCTAAACTGTACGATTGAATCAACTTACATCGATCTCACCCCTTAACCAAAAGGAGGATGCCCAAGCAAATTATTTTACATCTATTGGATCACATGAAGGAAACAAATGGGACAGAAAAACTAATTTACAAATTAGGCAGTTGTTGTGAATAAAAATATTTAAATTTTTCTTTGATTAATTGAATAACTTAGCTTTTAACCAAAAGGAGGATGCCCAAGCAACTTATTTTACATCTATTGGATCACATGAAGGAGATAAATGGGATAGATAAATAATTTACAAATTAGATAGTCATTCATTGTGGATAAACATATTAATTTTTTCTTTGATTAATTGAATAACTTAGTTTTTTTATTAAACCAATTAATTAATTAATTTCTTTTTTCATTTTAAAATCATATAATAGTATGTGGTGCTACTCTGCGGAGTTTGAAATCAATATGTGATTATTCTTATCAGACAACTGAATGCATACAAACTACAAAACTCCTGAAATAGTAAATATATGCCATTTAAATAATCTAAAATGCATATTTTAAAGTTGCCCTGCAAGGGAACGAATACAACCCATGTTCACAGCATGCTAAAAGCAAAACTATTTAAAAGTCCATGTGCCAATCTTGAGGTGTGGAAAAGACATGGCACTGCAACAAAGTACGGGAAATATCAAGATAACATACAAATAAAAGTAAATCTAAAGCAAGATATTTACACTTGACAAAAAAAAAAAATGATACATGAAAACATAAAGGCTAAAATATGACCATAAAAATTTGATACACGAAAACATAAAGGCTAAAATATGACCACAGACTTGAATTAAGAATCAAAGCCACATATAAATTTCCTCTGTTTTGTCCTAGGTGTTTTTGACAAGGCAAGCAAAACAAAAGTAGAAAATCAACTCTTGAAGTTGCAATGAACAAAATGGGAGAGAAGACACAAGTTTTTAAAAAATGAACAGAAAAATATGATAATAGTCTTGTGTATATAAAAAACTTCATGAAATTAATTTAAGGGCAAACAAAGACAAAATAACTTAAACCATTTAGATTTGACAGGGCCAAGCGTAAGCATTCTACTATAACATAATTATGTAGGGTTGATTAAGCATTCTACTATAGCATAATTATGCAGGGTTGATTAATTTATGAAATAAATACTACTATAGAATGTGTACACATGTTTGGATATCTACTATAGAATGTATACACAAAGGTTGGATATGTCTTACCTTCACTCTAGACACAGTGATAGAACCTCCCGAGTTGCTTCCTGAACCAAAAAAACTATCCTCTTCATTCACAAACATCCGCTCGTCAAGTTCCCCTCTATCATATATTGCATCTTCAATATTTTTCTAGGATTTGAATGCTTGATACAAGTGAACTCTCTTCCATGAGACCCTCAAAACAAGAGAATGCTTCTGAAAAATTGAACCCAGATTATATTTCATTCATCTCTGAATAGGAATTCTATGACATGATGAAAAATAAAGTAGGGACCTGTGTCAATATCCTCTAACTCTTCTGCTTGGCAATCTAACGTTGGACGTGGGGTTTTATTCAAAATTTCAACAATTAAGTTATTGGCCACTTTAATTGTTTCTAGCAAGTCAACTTCTGACGCATGAAAGATATTGCTTAGAGAAGATATAAGATCAACTTCCTTGTCGCATTTCCTAACTGAATTAAAGCATATGTTAGTAATTGGATTGCCAGAGACCATCCAAACAATCCAAAAAATAAATAAATAAAAAGATGATCAAACCAACAGGAGATTACCAAAGCGTGTAGATTCATCAAGAGAAAACCTCCGGTAACGGACGAGAACATGCAAAATCAGAATAGCCTGCAATAGAGATCTTGCCCCAATTAGCACATTATGATGATGAATCTAAGTCTAAATAGCAACACAAACATCTATTCACAAAAAATAACTAAACCTAAATGCTTCATCATTTTGAAACGGACCGGAATTGACACTAATCCACCAAATCGGAGATAGGTGACACAGGCCCACAACCATTTGCTACCGCTGACAAACTCTTATCCTGAAGGTCGTTCTCTGACAAAAAGAAGTCTTGGTACGCATGTTTAAAGTGATCAATATAACCATTGCTAAACATTTTCATTCAAGGGTAAAAACTCATAGCACAAAAGAACATCTAAAACAATCAAATTTAAGCATAACAAATACTAGCCTAGAAATAATAGGAATGCAAAGGAAAAACTCAATGTTTATTAAATGAAGAATGTTATTTCGAAATTTATTTGATTCAAACCAGCGTTCATCCTGATTTTAATATGAAAAAATCGTGAAATCACGATTTTTTTGGCCTCATAGTACTGTTACCAATATTTTGGTGGTATCTTAATTTTGCCAATGTTTGCCAAAATGCAGCCAAATTTTACCAATATTTTCTCGATGTGAAGATTTTTTTGTTTTCTGGACCCTTGCTGATTTTATACCAATGCCAATGTTTGCAACACTCAAACACTTTATCTGCAACTACCATAGCCTAGTATGACTTGTAAATGTAAATGATTAAAGAATCCTCATCTGAAAAAAAATAAAAAAATAGCAACTAAGTTGATTGAAAATAAGGCCTATGGGAGAAGAGGCTTCTAACTCAAGATGGGAGGACTGAGTATCGCAATCAGTATCTACTCATGCCACCAAATGGTAACCTTCAAAATGTCCTTCAGCTGCTCTGTTGAACAATCCTTCACCTGCAAATAGTTTCTGATGTTGAACATAGGACTTCTTATTAGCTTCAGACATCCATCATTGCCCACACATTCTAATCAGCATGATAATTTTAACAGTAAACATGTTCTTGACGAAGAATTTAGCTCTCACGTATTTGATATAGTTAGCAATCTTATAAGGTCCCAATCCTTTTGAACACATACAGGCACTTCCCTTGCACTTCTTTTAAATGATTAATGCTTTTTTCATTTTACAAAACCTCAAATTGTTGAGGTTGTCCATGGAGTGGAACATGGAAGTAATATGAAGCAACAAGACAAATTAAAATGTATCACATGAACCAACAAATTAAGAACTACAGTTATATCTCTACTAAACTTAAAATTACTTTATTGTCACCATGTCAATCCCACCACATTTAAATGTGTTTACATGGGTAGCTTCTTCTTAACTGTCATATGCATTCTCAAAGCATGTCATAAATGCAATTATTTGTTGTCACAAAATGTAAGATCCTTCCAATGTCAAGCCTTGAAATCTCAAAAGTATTGTCAAGCCTATAATGCATAGATTTGTGTTGAATCTCTTCTCCTTCTTCTTCCAAATTTGAAGTGGCCAAGCTATATTTTCACATAAACATGGGATGAAACCTTCTTTTGTCTCTTAAGTGTTTTAAAATGTCACCTCATTATATATCTAGACTTGCCATTTACTCCAGTATTATGCTGGCATGGCCCTCAAAAAAGTCAAATTCATCATCATATATTTACCTTGCAAAAGGTCTGCTCTATAGAAAACCTCGTGAGCTTGCAGTTTGATTTTCACATGTATGTATCAAACAAATGAGAAGCCCTCTTAAATCAAGTAAAAATATTAGGCTACTTGCAGCATGAAATAACAAGGCTATGAATACAGAAAAAATGCAAACACGAGGCATTCAAACTACAAACAAAAACAAATTTCTACCAACATGATTTCTCCAAGTTTTCCATAACTTCTCCCAAGGAAAATCGAATGATAGTTCTTCATGTATGAACCCCAACATACAATGCTTCAAATTTTGATAAGATTACATCTATTTCTAGTCCTATTAGCATCCAAGGCATTCACTTAGTGAAAGCCATTTCTTTCAAAGAAACTTTGATTTACAAATAAAATTATGTCCGCTTTGAAACTCTAACTCCACTACAAAGGTGTCACTCACTCCACAACGAAGGTGGCACTCAACGCAACGCATATATTATCACTTACAATATTGCAACATTCATGTGCCCTTCCAAACTTAACACTACACTAGTATCAATTTTTATGGAACAAAAATTCAAATATAGTAGTTGCTTCAAATGTATATCATTCTAATGGAAGAAAGAAAGTACTATGCATAGTACTATGTCTTTTCTTTGAAGCAGAAGAAACTAATGGAATTTTACCATTCACGCCACCTCCCAGAGGGGGGGTGATTTAGAGAACACAGGTCACCAGCCTCCACGACTTCTCTAAGAGAAGTTGTGAGCAGCCAAACTGCAATAAAAAAATTACAAATAGTCATAATAACCGTGGATCCATGATAAATTAACTACTAATCTGGATTCACCTAAAATGAACAATAACTATTTGAAGATAACACCAAATGTAGACTAAACAAGGAAAGAGGAAAGATATTAAAATCAATTCCAAAATCCAGATATTCACACAAAAAATGAATTGTAAAGGACAAAAAAAATAGCAAAAACTTCTAATATGAAAGGGCTTCCATTAAATAGTTCTGAAAAATAGAGTCATACTTCACTTTCTAGACTATGGTGTAAATGAATTATATAAGAAAAAGATAAGTGCATACCTACATAAAAAAGTCATGTGAAAAAATTCGCCTGATGCCTATTAACCAACACAAATATCAGTGAAGGAACATGATTGTGATTTAAAAGATCTGCACTAGGCAAAACTAAACATTGGGAATCGAATAATGGTAGACTTCAAATTACCTAGAGTTTTTCCTCCCAATCATTGCAATAAAGCTTGCTCAAAATACTAAATAGAGTCTGTCTTGATGAAAAACTATGGCATTTCATTCAAGAAACTCACAATCCTGCTCACAAAAGAAAACTAGGTGATCAGAATAAATGAACACAAAACTAAACTCCTACAAAATGGTTCTATGTTTGACATTACAATTACCAAACAAAAGACAATTGGTACTTCATTTTTGAGACTTTTAATATCTAAAAAAGAGTGAAACCCGTATGGTTATTCGCTTGGTTTCCTTTATTAACACTATTCCCACCGATCAGTCGCTTAACAATATACAAGACAACAACAAACCAAAACCACTCATGATCCTCTGGCCGATATCAAAATTTGCACATCAGTCAGAATATTTTGGGGTGATAAAAAGTTTGAAAATTTACAGCACTCCTAATACATGTCAAAATATTGCTTAAAGCTTTCGGAAAAAAAAAGACGAAAACGATTGATTTCCCTTAATCTTTTTAACATGAAAAGATACCACACTAACAAGCCCTTGTAGAAAAGAGTAAAACATATTACTTTTCATTAAATCTGAACTAGTTTTTTTTAGATAGGAAAAGATTTTGAGAAAAAATTGCATAGAACAACCTTTAAGTATTAAGGAGGAGCAAGGACAATACATTCCCACTGCCAGGAGCTGCAATAATCACAAATAGAATAGGTTTGGTTTCTTTGAACAAACACAGTGCTTCTTTCGTTGCCACATAGTCCAGGGATAGACTACTCTATTTACAAAAAAATGGCATTATAACAATTTCCTAAATAAAGTCATAGAAAGCCTCATAGAAAGCCTCGGTTCAACAAAATTTACCAAAAAATTAGCGTTAGCATCTTTTAGAGTCCAAGTCCCACAAAGCTTCCTCTCGGGGTAAAGCAAAAAATTATTTACAAAACAAAACGTTACCTTACAAAAATTTAACAAACGAGCTTCCATGCCATCTACTTTTCGACTTGTTCTATTTGATATCTTTGAACGTTTAATGTCTCCCATTTCAACTAATCCCGGACTCATAATACAACTTTCTGCACTTTTAAATGCACCTTGAAACCTCACTTTGAATGCTCATTCTACCTCAACCGCTTGCTGCAACAACATTTACACCATACGAAATTACGCCTCGTCAAGTTATTTTTTGCTACAGAAATTTATCCAGGTGATCCGTAAAATAGAACATGTCAACGATAAGAAACATGATAAATAACCTCCATTCCTTCCTTTCATTTTCCGAAAACTGACATTTACTACAACAGGGGCGAAAAGCCTAGTAAACTAGCGTCCTGTTGCAAAATTTGTTGCTTATAGTTCCATGACATAACCTTAACCCTAACCTTAAAGTTGTAGTTCTTTGCCAAAACTTAAGCTTTTGTAACATACTAAATTCTATTTTTAACATAATGACTTATGCTTTCAGAGGGTTCCAGTACTACCTGAAACCCTTGTCAGGATCAAGGCACTTATGACTTTTTGCGATTTTTGGAAGAAGCTCGTTCAACCTTCACAAGATTCAACTTTCATCAATTCGTACGTTGATCTATTGCAGGGGAAACAGAGGGTCTTCAGCTTGTTTCAAGTGCTTCAAAGAGTTCCGCTTATGATTTTCGATTCCAGAGACATTTGACCGACCACCAAAACATGCAATCTTTGCTGAATCCGATTAAGTTCTTTTAGTTGCTTTGAGAAGTAAAAATCTCTTCAAGCAGTTCGAAAGGCCCTAGCTTCATTTTTTGTTGGTCTTATGATACTTCGTCTACGTCAGCGTGGATTGATATGATCATTTGCTTAATCACAATACTGAAGAAGGGCATGGGTTCAGCGTCAGAATCCTTCCATTCTTTCATGAATGTTTATGAAACCAAGAATTATTCCTATTAAGAGCCAATGAGAAAACAATAGCTAGAATGAAAATAGGGTTTCACAGCAAAATACTGAAGAGGAACTGTTGAAATTGTAAGTTCCAAAACAATGCAGATTACAATAAGAAACGCCTTCCGTCCAGAAGCTGCAGAAACACGGGAAGATAGGTCGTTGAACAAACCTCGGAAACAATTTGGTCTTCATCCCTTACATGCAAAGAGATGAGACTCCACTCTGCCCAGCGTCCACAGCCTTGCCTGCCGCCCTCCATTGCCAAGCTGTGTTGAGCTGTGAGGTTGGGGTCACTAGATTGAAAGTAGGCAAGGAAGGCCCCGCTCAAGGGAACACCATCATCCAAATACAACCCATCCTACCTCTATGCGCTCCGTTGGTTTGCATCCCTGCACAAACAAGAAAAACAGTCAAAAAAACAATAACCCTAAAAATAGAACAAAAGTAAAAGCAAGAAACCTGGCCTGGCGCTCCTCTTGCAGAAAAATCCACCCTGCACGGCCCTTGTCATCATCCTGGCCACTCCTCCTCTTGCAGAAAAATCCGCCCTATGCAGCCCTCCTCATCCTCCTGGCCGCTCCTCCTTCAGAAAAAGCTCATGCAACACATGACACCGCTCCTCTGCAGAAAAAGCTCATGCAACACATGGCGGACCGGTTAGGTAGACGAACATACTGGGTTGGGTTTAATTAATTTTTTAACTGATAACTGTTTTTTAATTTTTTTTTTGGACGACAGATAATTGTTTAATTGTCTAACAATAGATCTGACGGTTAAGATTAGGACATAAAAACATTTAGGGGAGTTCATTTCAGAGGGAAACGCCTTACGGCGTAATTATCCAAAAAATGATTGCATAAAGAGAAGGGCGATGAAAAGATGTTTATTATATAAGTCGGTGTGATAAAACTATAACACAAAATATAATTTAATATTGATATGTAATATATTGGGGAAAATTATCCTTAAAATTTTCAAGAGATTTGTAATACTCTTATAACTCAATACAAAACACCGCTTTACACTTATAAGCTCTCATAACAACACTGCCATTCTGATCATGTCTATAATATAACAGGATAAAGATTAACAAAATTGAATTGTGAATAATGCGCTGTGAGCATGAACTCGAAAATATTGAAGCCTCTGATGCCCTTGTATTCACAGGGTACCCTAAACATCTTGCAGCCATTAGTGGCTTGCACTGTCATGGGTCATTTTCATGCATTCTTCCTATCCAGTGCCATGACCAAGATCAAACGACAGGACTTCCCGAGCTCTGTGTCCATGTCATGTGAGAGGATGCTTTTTGGGGCCGAGTCTCTATACTTGGAGGGCTTATGCGACTGGATGATCCAGAAGGGAAAAGTAGGTGGATAAAAAATGGAAAGGAAAAGAAGGATGATGTTAATATAGTTGAACGAAATCGAGTATCTTGAACGAAATTTGGGCTATTTTGATTTAAACGTGAGAAAATTAGAGGCTAAAGAATTTAAGACTTCTTTATAACAAATATCTAGCGGAGTTGGAGTAATCATATCATTTGTGAAAGAGAATGTTGAAAATTTGACGAAATTTGATCACATTTAAGCCTAGTTTTGGAAAATATGGCCTACATAGTGATAAATTACACTGTGAAAAATTTCTCTAGAATGTTTCTAGCATTTTTTCTTGAACTAGCCTACATTTTGTCATCCACCCAATTTTTGTGATTTCTGGTAAATAACTCGATTCGTCGCGGAGCATTTACAATATTTTTTCTTTTTAAAAAATGGGGTGCTAGTCCTTGAAGAAGCATGTATTGGGCCCATAATACATTATATACACTATACACATCCATCACATCAATCATATGAAACTAACATATAATCACAATGATTACATAATGCTGCCGAGCAGCGCCGCCATAATGGGATTCGAACGCGACCAGGGAACCTTGGGTAAATGTCTTCGAACAAAATTAATCACCATTAGGAGCTTACCTCTTGTGAATTTCAAATTGGATGGATTATCTCTTGGATTTCCACACCACAAATGAGCAACTTGTAATTGGGATTATTGGAATCCTCATTCAGATTCATGAGCACACCTTCATGGGACTTAGCAAAAACTTTAAATCCTCAAGCATACGCATCCCAACCACTATTGTCATAATTTGTATTCATGGATAAAACTTGAGAATTTGGTATCACGGTCACATTCAAATTTTCTAACTTCTTGCAAGTCGTGTCCACGCTGAAGATGAGTGAATAATTTGTTCCGATCTTCAAGGCATGGATTTAGTGCTAAATCTTTCAACCAAAATTCCATCTTGGCCATGGAAGTTGATGGGCCTGTTAGTAACACGGGGATCCGGTGAGTTGATTTGGTACTGCTTAAATTCTAATATCACAGAGGTTGTACTATTTTGTTGCTGATCAGTTTAATAATTAGGTCGTGTGTCCTTTGTAAAGATTGGTATCCCCTCTATAACACTTGAGCATTTGCACTTGGCTTCAGTTCCAACTAAATATTTCTCTTTAGAAAAAAAAGAAAAAAAGAAAATTTATAGGAGTTTTATGCCTCTAAATATGCTACAATTTATTGGAGTTTTATGCCTTTAAATAGGCTACATTAGAGAAGAATACCATGGGTTAAAAATACCATGAGAAAAACCATGGATTGTGAAACATTGGAGTCTAAAAACTGTAAAAGTCTACATTATTTTATTATTGTTATTTATAGGACATGACATGACAAGACATTGCAACATCTCTTCCACACTGGGTTTAGAGAGCTCCTCTTGGCACTATAAAATTAAATATAAAAGAAAATCTAAATAGAGTTTACACAAATTAATTTAAATAATGTTTAAATAAAAAATTTAAAGATATAACTACTTTAAAGTTTTATTTAAAAAATAAAAAAAAAAAGATAAAAAAGTTTTAGCATGGATATTTCCACAGTCAAAAAATGTTATTGATAAAGACTTCCGGAGAACTGTGTGTCGTGTTCATGGATTTTCCCAACGTTTTGGGTGAACCCTTCACCCATCTTCAAAGACTTTATGGTTAACTGATGATATGAAAAGTGCTAGACCAAAATATATAGAGGATGACGTTAAAATATAACAGTTATAATGGTTATATTTAATGCCATCCTCTATATATTTGGGTCTAACACTCTTCACATCATTAGTTAAGCTTCAAGTCCCTAAAGATGCGTGAAGTGTTTGCCCGAAACGTTGGGAAAATCCATGAACACAACACATAGTTCTTCAAAAGTCTTCATCAACAAGAAGATAAAAGATTAAAAATAAAAGAGATAAAAGAGACTTTTAATTAAAGTGATTTTGGCGATTGCGCCGAGAAGTGCTCTACAACCTAGAATGATGGAGATGTTGTCACCTAATATTACATTTAAAAATAATAAAATAATACTTACATTAACAAATTAAAAAATAGTAACAACAGAAAAACATTAATGTCAACCATAAATAAAATATTCAATTTGGAGCTTAATTTTAAATCAATTCTATATAGAGAGATAAAGTAATTAAAAGTAAAAAAAATAAAAATTTACTTTTTGGTGTGAGGAAATATATAATTCCTTCACATGGAGTTGAAAAATGACATATAAAAATAATATTATTAATATTACATGATGTCTGATTCATTTTATGTTTAGTTGACATGTAATATTTAAGTCAAAAATATATTAATAACATAAAAATATTTTAATGAGCGATAAGTAAAATATTTCAATATCCATATTAAATAACATAATTACGTCGTAAGGCATTCCTCTGGGAAGTACTCCCTTAGCTACCACTCTACACCTCCCTGCACTATCAGATCCAATGTTAGACGATTGAAAGTTCTTCCACCGTCATATCCTATTGCTTTAATTGTCATCTGAATCTTTATTTGTGCAAGCGTTCAACTTATTAATGTTTATTACAACCATGAAACTATTGTAGGTACCTTAACAATTGTTAGAGTTATGGGTTTTTGTAAATATTTTGAAGTCCATAGAAAAATTGAAGCAACTAGAACAAATCGTCGTCCATGGTGCTGGGTTGCGAGGTGTAGAACTGTTGTTGTTGGAAGAACTGCTAAAATAATTTGGTAACCTGGGGTCATATGATCGTATTCGTGGCTCAACAGGGTTTTCTGCCTTCTAATTCTCACACATCGGTATTCTTATAATACCCTCCAGGTATAGAATTTCTATAGTCAGCTAGAAGAAAACTTCATTTGAGCTATGGCACCTTTTTTTTTTTGAATTCTGGCTTGTATATTTATTAGGTTTAATGTTGAGCATATGGAGTGACTAGGTTCAAATCTTTATGGGGAAGTCTATCATTCTTATTATTTATTTGATCTTGGCCATCATGTTAGTAAATTTAACTTGAAGATACACTTTACATTTGATTATTTCCCTTCCTTATGCTTGCTTCGATTTCTTTTTAGAAAAGGTTTATCCTATTTTAGGTTATTTCGTATTCCCTATTTTTGTTGGTAATTTTAAGTCTACTTTTAATTATTTATTAAATGATTTTTGGACATGGCTTGAGATTTTGTTTATTGTTAGGAAAAGTTTTAATTTTTGGCATTGCCATACAAAATGGTGTGATGTTCTAGATTTCATGGTTTTATTGGCCATATCTTTGTGAATCGTGCGCAACTTTTCGTCTTAGGTGACACATGTGCCTTGAAATTTTGGTTCTTGCTTCTGGCTTTGATCTTTATGTTCATACCATGAAATTTGACTTATTTGAGATTTCATGATCTTTCTGCCTTTATTTGCTTTGGGGATCTCTTTCATTTACGAAACATGTTTTGACACCTCATTGTTTATGTTCGTGTCTGGCATATTGTATTTAAGCTCATTTCAATTAGCTTGTATCCATGATTTGTTTACATGTAGGATTATTATTTAAGCCTCTTCATACATGCAAAATGTTTTTATTTTATTTTTTAAATTTATTTTATTTTACAACTTTCATTCGATATTTGTGGTTTTGTTAGAAAAGGAAGAAAAGTCATGAAATCTCAAATACGTCAAATTTAGATCAAATCTCAACAATGGTCCTCTTTTCCTCTCTGCATTATGGTTATGTTGCGCAATTACCTTGAGTCTTGCAATACTTGTAGAAGTAATTAGAGTTTATTTTCCCAAACTCTAATTTCCGAGAACCATAATCTTCTTATCAATGGGCCGTCAGGGAGATGATATTATTATATGTTAACACAATTACATAAATTAGCATTTTCTACCTTACGTTTATACCGACTTATATAGGTGCGAAGTCTCTTTCCTTCCCAATTAAGCAACAATTTGAGGAAAGGACCAAAAACCATCAAATTGGAGACCATCTATCACATAGGTAATAACCTTATACTACTCTTACTTGGCATATCACGGATCCTATGCCGGTCAAGGAAATCTCCCTTCTTGGTATACAAAAAAAGTATACAAAGAAATACCCGATCCAACCTAAACCAACTTTCCTCTGTACTTAGTTGGTCTTACCTGACTGAGCATAGCCAAGGGTTGGTTAGGATTTGTTATCACTTAAGAATTCTAATACCAAAATGTCTCACATTAGTTTATGGTAAAAGTCGGTGCTAATCTAAGTTTGATGTTTGTTTGCCTTAGAGTCTGAGTCTTAGGAGTCTTGAGTCAAATATGCATTATCATTCATCACTGGACATTCTCATTCATCACCGGTCTCATAGCCATGTGTCAGTTTTGTTTAAAAGTTATTATGTGCCACAAAGCCCTTTAGGTGATTTTGTAGCGCATGTAACCATTTTGAAGTGTTTTCGTAGTGCAACAGTTTTAGGCGATTTCGCAGCGCGATATGTTTTAGGTGATTTCGTAGCGCATAATTCAAAATTTACACTGACTGCGCTACGAAATCGGGGATTCGTGCATTCCGCAGCGAATCTTTCCTAACTATCAAATTTGTCAAGTTAAGCTATAGTTGCGTCATTCATTGTCAGTTTATGCACTCCACATATCATATCCAACCGCTTATCTCCATCATTGCATCCGCTAGGTACATTGATACACACAGATTGCAAGTTCCAAGAAAAGCCAGATATGAACAGTCTTAATGATGATTGTATTCGTTGCATGAGAAATAAGTATGCAAGATTTCAATTTGAAAACGTTGTTATCAAGCGAGGCAATCATTCAAGCGAGGCAGCTATCAAGCAAGGCAGTCATTCAAGCGAGGCTGAGATTGGAGTTTGAGCAGCGCTAGCATTTCCAACCTCCATTACACTGAACATTCATGGAGGGATCGACAGAAAGGAAAGATCACAGATCAGGCAAATGTTTTAGAAATGAGCCTGAAGGTTTAGACATAACCTTGAAGAACAAAGAAGTCGAGCGTGCATTCAAACAAGCCGAATGTTGGAATTTTTGCAAGAAACTCCAGGGAGGTCATGCACAAGTTACCAAGGAATTTGCCTTGAATTTCACAGGACTAAACTCAAAGGTTGGTATGCTGGAATTGCAGGTCTCACCAGATATGATATCCACAGTTACAGAGATTCCAAGGGGGCAAGAAAGCTGGTTCAAGAATTTCAAATTTGATATGAACCCATGCAAAGAGTTTCTAAAGCATGAATTCATTAATTCAGACTTAAACAAGTCCGTTCCTAGAAGTTATGTGAAAGAGTCATATGCCAATCTGCTTACTTGTATACAGAAGTACCTAACCTGTGAAGGAAGATACAATAAAGTATATTCATACCATTTTAAACTTCTGTTGCATTTCACAGGAAAGGCATCTATTGATCTACCTTTTTACTTATTCCGTAGCTTAAGTAAAATGTGTGATAAGGTGCAGCTAAAGAAAGAAGCCTGTGAGACTTCATTGTTCCACCATGGCTTGGTTAAGTTGATAGTTCTGCATGAACTCCAGAGGGTAGGTAGGGACTGACACACATTCCTATTCATGTTTGGTTTAAAGAATGAAATTGGTCTGAGCCCTCAAGCTGCAAAAGATCTTCCAACAACAACTAGTCATCAGACAGAAACAAGATCCAAGAGGTTTTCAAAGTTGAAGGCAAGGAAACAAGTAAGAGAATCCACCAAGCCACTGACTATTCAGGATACACTCCAGCAGTCTCTTAAAGAGAAAACTCAGGTTAAAGAAAGTGAACATGAATCAAGCACAGGTGAAGCAGTTCAAAGAAGAAGGACCAGGAGCCAGGTAGCTAAGGAAAAGGGTAAGTCAGTGATTATTGAAGAAACCCCTATTTCAAAAGGAGACTTAAATGACTTATTGCAAGCCATTGACATTGAAGAGTCTCCACTAGTGCAAGCAGATTTGATAGAGTCAGGAAAAGCCAAAGATAAGAGAATCAAAGCCTCAAAGAAATTAAAGTTTGATGAGCAGGTTGATCAATTTGTATTTAAGCCCAGGAGACCCATAACAAGGAAGTTTAAACAAATACAGGAGGTAGACCCATAACAAGGAAGTTTAAACAAATACAGGAGGTACCGCCAAGAGCAGATGAAACAGGGGAAGTGACACAGCCTCATGAAAGAAAGGATAAAGGCAAAACAGTTGCCATTCAAGAAGAAGATAATATGGAAGACTTGAAAAAGAGATTGGAATTGGCTAACTTTGAAATCACTAGACAGAAAAAAGCTGCCAGGAAATTTGCAATTAAGGAGGCTTATTTTAACCAAATGCAAGCTCGGTGGGAGGACCAAACATTTCAAATTCCTGAGGTGGTTGATTTTAGTGTTCAATTCCGTAGCTGGACTGTGCTTGCAATAAAGGAAGCTCAATTTATCTGAAAGGTCAATACAAACCTCAGATCCGGGATCAAGGTCATGAAGAAACAAATTGAAGACTTAAAGATACAGTTAAGCCAGCTGAAATAATCTCCTTAAAGAAATCTCAAGTAAGGCTATGTTTCAAATTTTGATGGTTTTGCTTGGTATAATCTGTCTTGAAGAATAATACATTTCTATTCAGTATTGAAAGGTCATTAGAGCAATTGAAAGAATATTTAAATAGCAAAAGGCTCAAAACAACAAAATTTTGGTTGAGCTAGTCTGAGAAAACTGTGTTTTTTGGAATAACACAGCAGTTTCGTAGCGCGCTATGAAACTGCTGAAGATGATGACTAAAGCTCAGCAGTTTCGTAGCGCGCTACGAAACTGCTGAAGCTACACAATCTAATCTCAGTCAACAAATTTTGAAATACAAGCAAAAATTTTGAAAAGGGAGTATCTTCAAGGGATGATCTAAAGCTATCAACTTTCAACAAGGCCAAGACAGGCGGAGGAAACATGTATTCGAATCCAACTCTAAACTTTTTGTCATAAAGTGAGCACATTTACTACAGTCCAAGATATGTCAGACAGTTTGGAAAAGTTTTTGCCTTTACACATAAAAGAGGTTCAAAGCACATCAAGGACGTGGCAATCTGATATATATATCGGATAATCAAAGATGAAAGGCATGGTTCTTTGGATTCGAACATTTTTGAGGCAAACCAAAGGCCGATAAACAGGGGTAGTTTCCTATGTTTAAGGGGAAATGGAGAAGATGTGACATTGAAGACCAGTATGGAGTTTTAAACATCCATCACAGCCAAACTAAAAAGGGACCACATGTCAAAGAACGAGGATGATTGTAATTAAGGCTATTATTAGCATAACATGGAGTTGAACTCCTATTTGATTTAGATTTCTAGAAAGTCTAGTTGCACTTTATTACATTTAATAGACAGTTAAAAGTTGAATAGGTGTCATTAGAAGTAGAATTCGAGTTCCCCTCATGCTTGAGGAGGAATCTTAGCTAGGTAGAAGAGCTCTATATATAGGAGAAAGAGCAATGTAACCAGAGTTGGAAATTTATGTGAAAAAGCTCTGATATTTGGCCTATGTAAAGACTCTGTTTTTCTGGTAATATAGTACTGGCTTATGCTTCTCAAGAATCATATAGATTTCAATGTATGAGTTTCTTTTATTGTCTTTTCATGATTATCTACAGTGTTATGAGTATTTGTTTACTTAGAAATCACTTGCAGTGTTCTAATTTCCTTCATATACTCGTTGACTGTCTTCTTTGTGTTTGGTGTGCTCTAGCTATATTGAAATCTGAATGCCTTGACTTTTATGCAAATCCAATCCTACTGTTAATACTAGATCACATATGACTCCATAAGCCCAATGGATACATGTTAATTTTGTTTCCACCATTTTCATTTCTATTTGTTTCACAAAGAGTTAGCCATCTTGATCATAATAAAAAACATTTAATTCCTTGAGAGAGACCTCTCGGGCTAAGGAGGCTAAGCCTTAGCTAAAATATTGGTTTGAAACAATTACTTGAAGTCTTCCTGGTCTGCAGCCTTCCAGGGTCTGATTTTGAGATATCAGGATTAACCGTCTCAGCGATAATAATAAGTAAATAGACAGGAAAGAACATGTTGAAACTTAATGAGTGATGAATCGATTGGTAGTACCCAAGTGAGTCAGAGCTTTAGCAGTACCCAATGAGTTTACACCTTGTTCTAGAGGAGTAACCCCCTTGATTTGATATGGTAGTACCAGGAGGGTTGAAACCTTTCCCTATTAAATAGAAGGTTTCGTAGTGATGTTTCAAAAAAGGATTTCATTTGGCAGCACCCAAGAGGTTGACTCATTATAGCCCCCTACGACTCTGGTTGCAGTTGCTATATCTCCCCACTTACCAAGGCATGGCTACACTTCATCCATTTTTTGCACTTCAATCGTTCATTTATGTGCATCTCTCTTTGGGTGGTTGTTATGAAACCAACTCACAAAATAGAAGAAAAGATAGATCAACAACATAAAAATTATCCTCTTCGAGGGGGAAACCTCCTTTACATTACATAAATGAATAATTCTTGGTCATTTTAAGTCTAATTTTAGTTTTTTATTAAATTATTTTAGGACATAAATGGCTTGAGATTTTTTTCATTGTTAGGAAGAATTTTAATTTTTGGTGTTGCCATACAAAATGGCATGATGTTTTAGATTTCATGGTTTTATTGGCCATATTTTTGTGAATCATGCATAAATTTTCATCTTAGGTGACACGTGTGCCTTGAAATTTCGGTTCTTGTTATCTGGATTTGACCTTTACTTTCATGCCATGAAATTTGACTTATTTGAGATTTCATGATCTTTCTGTCTTTAATTTCTTTGGAGATCTCTTTCATTTACAAAATATGTTTTGATGCCTCATTGTTTATGTTTGTGTCTTGCATATAGTATTTAATATCATTTCAAATGGATTGTATCTATGATTTGTCTACATGTAGGATTATTATTTAAGCCTCTTCGTACATGCAAACTGCTTTTATTTATTTTTTAAATTTATTTTATTTTACAACTTTCTTCCGGTAGCTAAGATTTTGTTAGAAAAGGAAGAAAGATCATGAAACCTCAAATAAGTCAAATTTAGATCAAATCTCAACAATGGTCCTCTTTTTCTCTCTACAGTGTGGTTATGTTGGGCAAATATCTTGAGTCTTGCAATACTTGTAGAAGTAATTAGAGTTTGTTTTCCCAAACTCTAATTTATGAGAACCTTAATCTTCTTATCAATGGGTAGGCAGGGAGATGATATTATTATATATTAACACAATTGCATAAATTGGCATTTTCTACCTTATGTTTATACCGATTTACATAGTGCAAATTCTCTTTCCTCGGCAGTTAATCAATAATTTTAGGCAAAGACCATATACCATCAAACTGGAGACCATTTATCACTTAGGTAATAACCTTATACTTCTCTTACCTAGCGTATCACAGATCCTCTCCCAGTCTAGGAAAGCTCCCTCCTTGGTATACAAAAAAAAGTGTACAAAGAAAGACGCGATCCAACCTAAACAAACTTTCCTCTGTACCTAGTTGGTATTACTTGATTGAGCACAGACAAGAGTTGGCTAGGATAAATTGTCTCAACGATAATAATAAGTAAATGGACAAGAAAAACATGTTGAAACTTAACAAGTGATGAATCAATTGGGAGTACCTGAGTGAGTAAGAGGTTTAGTAGTACCCAATGGGTTTACACTTTGTTCTAAAGGAGTAACCCCCTTGATTCGATATGGTAGTACCAGGATGGTTGAAATGGTTCCATATTAAATAGAAGGTTTGGTAGTGATGTTTCGAAAAAGGATTTCATTTGGTATAACCCAAGAGTTCGAGTCATTATAGCCCCCTACGACTCTAGTTGCAGTTGCTGTATTTCCCAACCTACCAGGGCATTTGGTAGAACCCAAGAGTTCGAGTCATTATAGCCCCCTACGACTCTAGTTGCAGTTGCCGTATTTCCCAACCTACCAGGGCATGGTTGAAATTCATCCATTTTTTTCACTTCATTTGTTCATTTATGTGCATCTCTCTCTAGGTGGTTGTTATGAAACCAACTCACAAAATAGAAAAAAAATTAGATCAATGACTTAAAAATTATCCTCTTAGAGGGGGAAACCTCCTTTAAATTACATAAATGAATAATTCTTGCATGATACAAATGACAAGACCTCATTGGTATATATAGGAGTCTAAGGGGTCACAATATAATTAGAGCCTATATAACAATAATAAATATAGTGGCATTCTATGGGGCACAACAATAACAATATGGCAGCTACATGGGCACAACAATAACAATAGGGGGATACACTAACAATAACAATTAGGGGGCTACACTAGTATTATAGGGACCTAACATGTCCCTCTCCTTCAAAAAAAGTGTTTTCCTCAATAATTGAGCAGTTCTGGATGTTTTTGTATAAAATTCTCATCCTACCATGTGGAATATTCAACAGGTAAGTTCTTCCACTTAATGAGATACTCTGAAATTGATCGATTTTGTAGCTGTCAGGTTCTTGTTTCCGTGACTGCTTCTGGTTCCTATATCATTTTTCCTTCTTTGACAAGTTATGAAAATACTGTTTGAACTGGAAGCTTGTCATTGATAACCTTCTTCAAGCATGAAACATGGAAAACTGGGTGTATTTGGGAAGTTGTAGGTAACTCCAATTTATATGCCATAGCACCAATCTTTTGCAACACCTTGTAAGGACCGTAATACTTGGGTGATAATTTATTATTCTTTGTAGCTTTCTTGAGGGAAATTTGTTTATACAATTGTAGCTGTAAAAATACCCATTCGCCTACATAAAAAATTCTTTCACTGCGATGTTGATTTTCCTGTTGTTTCATTTGATTTTGCGCTAGAGTGAGGTTATTCTTTAAGAATTGGAGAACTTCTTGTTGATGTTTGATGTGATCTTCCACTTCTTGAACCTTAGAATTTTATCTTAAAGATGATGTGATAGATGGTGGATGATATCCATAAAGTGCCATAAATGGGGTCATTCTTTTTGCAATATGGAAGAAATTGTTATACCACCATTTAAATAAAGGTAACCACTTGACCCATTGTGTTTGTTTATCATATACAAAGCAATGAAAATATCCTTCCAAACATTTGTTCACTATCTCAGTTTGCCCGTCATATTGAGGATGATAAGATGAACTATGAGCTAATTGAGTACCAAGACAAGAAAATAAATCCGTCCAAAAATTTCTAGTGAAAATGGGATTTGTGCCACCTACAATAATCTTTGGGTTTCCATGTAGCTTTTGAATTGTTTCCATAAATGCAGTAGAAATTGTAATGGATTTAAAAGGATGAGATAATGCACAAAAGTGTGCATACTTGGTAAGTCTGTCAGACATGGGTAAACCTGTGATAAAATCCATCGAGACCTCCTCCCAACGTTGACTTGGAATGGCTAAAGGTTGTAATAGACCTGGGGTCTTAATTGTCTCAACTTTATTTTGTTGGAAAACCAAACATTCTACCACAAACTTCTGAATATTAGATTTAAGGCCATCCCAAAAAAATTCCTTCTTGACCCTGTGGTAAGTTTTTAAAAATAATGAATTCCCTCCTAAGATGGAGGGGTGAAATTCCAAAAGAATATTTTGTTTGAGTTGCGAATTCTGATAGAGATATAAGAGATGTTTGTACCATAATGAATTATTTTTCCAGATAAATGTATCAGACGTACTGGGATATTGTTGCAACTTTTGAATGATTGTCCACACCTATTCTTCATTCTTCCATTCATCCCTTGCTTCAGTTATCCAATCAGGTTGGATAATGGAAATGGCACAAATAAATGCTTCCATATCCTCATCCTTTCTTGAGAGTGCATCTGCAACAACATTTTGCTTCCCTTTTTTGTAGATGATTTCAAAGTCATAACCCAACATCTTTGTGACCCATATTTGTTTCTCTTCTCAAGATAATATTTTTTCCAAAAAATATTTAAGACTATCGTGATCGGTTTTTAGCTTGAAGTGTCTTCCCATTAGGTAAGGTCACCATTTCTTTAGTGCATGTAGTATTGCCAAAATTTCCTTCTCATAAATAGGTTTGTGTAAATACTTTCCCTTGATTGGAAAAATTTCAAAGGAAATGGGTCTTCCTTCTTGCATTAAAACAAAACCAATTCCATTTCCGAGGCATCACATTGCACAATAAAGGTTTTTGTGAAGTCTGGTGTAGCTAAAACCCGTGCTTGGCACATTTCCTCTTTAAGATGTCCAAACAGGTCTTCCAGGACTAGTAACTCAACCCAAGCTAAGGAAACATGAGAACCAACAAAAAAAAACAAGGAAATAAATCCAAAATCACCATGGCTATCCAGGAAATGGCAAGGCTAGGCAAATCAACTGTCAATCCTGACCATCCTCCATGCCAATGACATATCATAACCATTAAACCACAGGCATATGCAATGCATGCCAAAATTAGTGAGGAAAACATAGATGCAACTCGGTACCTGCAAGAAAAATCCATTGTAGCTACTGATCCCGATGTCCTCTTGCACTTTCCTCCTCTTCCATTGCCTTCTTGCTTCAAAAATCGAAGTATGCCACACCCTCCAAGAGTGCTCCAAGAAAACTCTAATTGTCCAAGAGTGAGAGAGAGAGGGAGAATAATGAGAGAGCTACAAAACTGAACTAACAAAAGGTTACCAACTGATCCTCAGAGGCCTTTTTATCAATTAGGCTTCTAATTATTCATTTTCCATTATTTTCCTTCATTTTGCTCCTCACATGCAACCTGTAACCTTTCAACTTCCTTTTCTCCTAATTTCCATTATTTTCATAAATAAATGTGCCAAAACTGCCATTTTTCCTTTCCAAATGCTTAACCATTTCCTCTGCCAATTTCCTTAGCCATTTATAACCAATTGAACACCCACACTAGGATGTCTTGCCCAACATTCAACTTGGAATAATGTCCCATCAACCATGGTTATTATTTTTCCTTTATTAACTTTTATTACATCGAATTTTCACCACGGTTGTTACACTCGAGAAATAGATGATTTCGACGTTTGAACCTCTAGTGAGCATAATTGTGCAATTACGTCCTATTATTCTTTCTTTAGAATATTTTTCATGGCATTAGAGATGATTATATTTCCTGGTTTCCTTATGATGATCGTTAATTCAACTTCCTTTCCTTCCCAAAAAAATTCAAGAAACGTTCTTGAAAATTAAAGCTATCGTCTCCAAAGATTGTAACCATTGGACTCTTACTACAACATCAAAATCACCCACTGGAATGGAAAGAATTAGGATATTCAATCCATATTCCCCCATGGTTAGCTTGATATTATGACACTTTCTAGAGAAATTTATAGTTCCTCCTTTTTCAACCATCACTTGACGCTCTGGTGCTGGATATAGGAAGCAATTCAATTCCTTGGTTATCTTACAATGAATAAAATTATGGGTACTACCTGAATCAATCAACACTATTAAATTTTTATTCTTAATATGTCCTTCTATATTGAGAGTTTGGGGAGTGGTAATTCGTGCCAATGCATTACAAGATATAACAAATTCATTTCTTCTTTCTTTGGGGTTGGTTCCTAGTGTATATCCTCTTCTTTTGAAGTTTCTTGTTCATTTTCTTCCTCCTCTTCACACTCTATGTAAAATAATTTCTTCTCAGCACACTTATGACCTTTAGTGTATTTTCTATCACAACTATAACAAAGTCCTTTTTATTTTTTTTCTTCCAATTGTTGTGGTGTCAACCTTGTAGGTTGTAGAAGGCTAGGAGCAACAACACTTCCATTTTTATAGTTGTGAGTGGTAGAATTCCTTTCCACTCTGAATACTTTCTCCAATGAATCAGGTTCCCAAAGGCGAACCTTATGTTGGATGTTATCCTTTATAGCCCCTATGAAGACATCAATCCCATGCTCCTTTGGAATATCATTTACCCTGATATTCAATTTTTGGAAGTCCTCAATGTGCTCCGCCATTGAACCCTTTTGTTTGAGATTTATCAATTGGCTAAAGAAGGTGTTTCTCTTTGTATCCTCATAATGTGTTATCATTTCCTTTGTAAAAATTGACCAAGTGACAAGTGGTTTATGAGAACAAAGCCATAGATACCATATAAATTGATTGAGTTCTAAATATAAAGTTGCAATGTGTACCTTTTGTGTGTATTGCACATTATGGAGATCAAAATATTGCTCCATCTGTAATATCCATGTTACCGAATCCTTGCCATCAAACTTCCTCATATTGATCTTTGGAATATGGGGGGTCTTAAATCCAAAGTTAGAGTCTCTGAAATCATGATTAACATTCCTTTTTTTCTCATCATGAGTTTCATCTAATACCTTTTCACTATTAGGAAGAATTTCTTGTAGCAACTTTGTCAAACCTTCCATATCTGATTTTGATCCATCCTTCAAACCTTCCATGTCTACTTTTAATCCGTCCTTCAAACCATTCATGTCTAATTTTAAACCATTCTTTAAAATATATCCATCTTAGATTCCATTTCATTTTTGGTTACTCTTTACGAGAGCGAAATTTGTTGCACTTGGTCTCATAATTTTGATATATCATGTTGCATTTATTCCTCTTCTTCATGCATCATAGTAGAGCTTTCTGGTTGCTTACTAGGTGTTTCCATTTTCTTGCTTTGAGTCATTTTGGAATCAAACAATGATATTTATGCTTCACTATGCCCCTTGAATCACTTCAAACTGATTTTTCAAACAAAACTTATGCAAAATTTAAAAAAATACACACCTTTTTCTTGATTTGTAGGAGCTTGATATTGAATCTGTTGTAGATCTGTAATTTTGGATCTCCAAGGTCTAAAATTTCATCTCGTGGTATCCATCTGAGTCTTATTTCCAACCCCACAATTCAGAATGAGATTGGAGTCTTCAAGAAAGAGTTATGCCCAATCTCCTACAATGACGTGATTATAGGCTGGTTCGGTGGAACGAACTTGTACATAATGCCACATGTCACTGTTTTGACCTTCGGCTCTGAAAATTATAAAAAAAAACTGCAAGCCGTGAAATTTTAGTCAAATTTTACTAAATTTAAATCTGATTCCCAGAGATAAAGTTATGATGATTTTCCCTAGGTCACCTGTTTGAGACTAAATTCTGGATCCTACAAAAACCCTAACTTCCTCAAATAATATCTCCTAAACTATAGTGAACCGAGATCTTAAATTCATACACAATGTTAATCAAGATTTTGGCTCTACGTGGTCCAAATTTAAGCTTCATAAGCCTCGTAGAAAAAACGTTATAATGAAAATTCGAAGATGACCTGTTTGAAGAAGCGAAACCCTAGAATCCAAAGCTATAATACCAAATGTTATGAAACTAGCTCACAAAATAGAATAAAATATAGATCGACAACTTAAAAATTATCCTCTTTGAGGGGGAAACCTCCTTTACATTACATAAATGAATAATTCTTGAATGATACAAATGATGAGACCTCCTTGGTATATATAGGAGTCTAAGGGGTCACAATATAATCAGAGCCTGCATAACAATAATAACAATAATGGGATTCTATGGGGCACAACAATAACAATATGGGGTACACTAACAATAACAATAAAGGGTATACACTAATATTATAGGGACCTAACAATGGTGCCTACTATTGAAACCTATTCTAACGCATAAAAGCAACATTGGTCCAGAGTTGGAATCCATAGCACTTGAAAACCTTAATAACATCCTGAGAGCGAGGGGCCCTATCAATGAGATAAGGTGAAAATAAGACCTTCAATATTTGAGGTCTCACTCTTACAAGAATGAAAACTTGCTCTACTATTGAGATAATATGGAATGGGTCTCACTATCAATATACGAGGTGGAATATATAGGCAATCTGAATCGACTGCTTGCTCGTCCTAGTGATATGTTTGTTTTTTGATGTCGGGGTGATAGGATGAAAGCATTTCAACAAGTCCAACTGAAATAATTTCACGAGAGGATGCCTCGTTATAGCAAATAATGACTTCTTCTATTCAAAATGGAGACTTTAAACCCATCAAGCATGACAATGTACACCTAACCTCCAAGAGTGAGGCCGAGACTCTTGTGGTAGAGCATAAGTCCTACTAGAAGACATAGTTCAATTGGATATGTTAAAACTGAACATACTGAACATGCTTCTCAAGGTAGTCCATCGATTCCAAGTTACATGATTGCTATTGAGTTGACAAAAGCAAAACTTCAAAGTCATTCTCCAAGGTCGAGTCCAGAAGTTCAGGAGAAGGGAACTCCCATAATAAGGAGATATTCTCTTCTAGCAGCTAATGTTATCGTTGCCTTAGATTTCATGTTGTTGCAAATGTGGTAAGTACAGTAAGTATGTGAAATTATCTTTTCATATGTTTTGTTGTGGATATGAAAATGGAATATAAATATGATGCTTTCTTAACCAAAATTGTTTTGTATCCTTATTGTTGAATCTTGATGCCAAAATCTGGTTTCAATTTCTAAATTTGTCTCATTTATATTAAGCATTTTTAGGTGGATTATTCGCTCTTTATTTTGGTCTTCAAAACATTCTCTAAATTTGCAATTGACATAAATAGTTAAATTTTTTTTTTTTTATGTTATAGTTTAGTAAAATAAGTTTATATTAGAGTTTATAACATCTCATGTGAGTTCACAAAATCCTTTTTATATAAATATATATATATATATATATAAACTTTTCATATATGTTGTTGTAATTATGTCGTATGTCATATAAGTCTTATCTCATAATAATGATATTTCTATATATATTGCATGGTTTTCTATTTGTATTTTTTCATCTTTGTGCAATGGATTGTAATTATGGTTCAAAAAAATTTGCACTAGTGTGTAGAATGTTGTAAAGAACGAAATTCTCCAATGATTACAAATATTTCGCCTAACATACTTATGTTTGATTGGCAGAAGAATTTATCTAAATCAACTATGGTCCGTCTCCCAAGTGATCGATGGATGCATTTTTATATTATATTATCATTTTGTATCCTTTAGTCCATCATTTTAGCTACCAGAACCAACGTGAATACCGCAAGTATATTTTTCTATAGATGTTCTTTTCATTTACTCTTTAGTTGTTATCAGCGAAAATTATGTCTCTAGATATTTGAATGGCTTCCAATGACTTGGTTAAACTTTTGGTTGTGTGAACACTATTATTACTCGTTACTATGCTGTTTGATTGAAACTACTATTGGATTCGTAATAATGGATGCATTGTTTGAGCATGGAAATTTTAATGGTCATAATACATTTTTTACTGATTCTTCCATTTGTGAGTGACATACCGTATAACAATTGGTGGAATGAACATAAGAGGAGATAGATGCCATTTCCATGTATGGCTTGTATCGCTTGCGAGATATGACCATTAGAGATTTTGGACTTTGGTGTTACATATTTTTATTTGAATAAATTGGGTAAACTTATCATCATAAGTTATTAATGGGAATATTTTAAATATTTTAATATATTTTATGTTTTAGATATTTTAATGAAAATGAGTAAATTTGACTTTAATTACCTTCAACAAATTTTCTAAATGAATATAATTATCAAGGAACTTATAAACTTTTGAAATTTATCTATATAACATATTACTATAATAGGAACTTGTTACTTAAAAAAATTGTAATTTGGTGAAGTTGGAGACGTCCCAAAACACTTCCTTACAAAGTGATTCAGATTCAGTGAGATAAAGAAAGGCATGTTAACACTAGTGCTTATCCTCTGCTCTTCTCGGCACGATGCAAAGTCTGTCTCATGTTTCTCTCAAGTCAAACACATTCAACAAGAAGTATCTTCTCGGAACCATGTAAGCATTCAACAAGAAGTCACCCAAGTGATATGGTTTGACTCTTAAAATATATCAAGTTTAAGAGAGAAACACATGAAAATTGTTTGCGTTTATTAGTATTCCATTATTAATTGTAGGGTTTTATTGTTTATAATTCTTGTGAAATGTATTAATTGTTTCCAGACTCAATTCCAGTAGCTCCTACTGGGAAATCAAATTATGTATCACCAAGGACTCAGATATTGTTGCCACAAGTTCAATCAACCATGGGGAACATAAAAAGTGATCGATCTCTTCCCACTAATTGGAAGTCAATTCTCTCATGATTTGCAAATTTATCTTTGTTCATATCTCTTTGGAGCAATGTCTTTAAATACTGAAATTTTGTCTTTTTGATTTCAGAAAAGGCAAAGCTTGTTCATGTCTGTTATAGGCCATTTTTTCACATATGGTCAATAGGCCTACAAACTGGATCAATCAACATTTGTGAACATGTTGTCATCATCCGTTCATAAATACCTAAGCATGACCTTTCCAAAAAGTCTTAGCTTCTGGGATTAATTGCTCAAAATCAATGTTTTTGGCTCCAGCATACCCTATCCCTTTAGCCACCAACGTTCAATTTTGGTTTCTCCCTTCTGCACCAGCGTTGATGAGCACTTGTTGCTCCCTTCTGCAGGTGCGTTGATTCTAGAAATTCGGGAAAATTAAAAAATATTCTGAAGCTTCCTCTTCCAATAGCTTCCAAGGGTTGTTTTAAGTATTTACCACAGATATGAGCTTGAATCCTATCTGATCCTACCTTGGAGACTTCACCTCTTATCCCTTGAGCTCATCCTCCCATCATATGTGGATCTCAAGCCCATAATCGAAAATCTTGAACTACCATCCTTGTCCTATAAATTTATTGGCATCCATAGCATGAGGGTTGGCTTTTGGAAATTGATTGTGCCCTTATGTTGATGCCTTAAACCTAAAGGAGTCATAATCTTCATGCATTAGGGTTGATATTGAGGCGTGCTTTGTGAAAAGGAAGGAAAAGTCAACTTGAGGAGTCTTCTACAAGATCAACTACTATTTATGGTTGTAAATTCTCTCCCGTTTCTATCAATACAAAGAATATCTTGTTTTCCTATATGTGTTGTATTATGTTTTCACTCATGTATCTCAATGCCTTGCTGATTCATTGAATAATGATGTTAGATTATTCCACTTGGTTGTTGTAGATCATTTGCTTATTTTAGTCAGTGTGCAGGTTCTAATTATAGCACTTGGAGCTATAATTGGAGCTTACAAGTGATGAGGAACGAGAAGCTTGTTGCATATTCAAGGTAGGTCTCTTTCCCATTCTCTAACTTCTCTAAGGAAAACTCTATATTCTTTGTCTTTTGTTATTCTAGATTAATCCACTAGGTCTAGGGAATTCACCTTTTTCCGCAATCGTAAATTCCGCATAACAAGGTTGATTGGCGAAGGTGATCGATATTTGAGCTTCTCTTGATATTTTGTGCATTTGGAGTGTCTTCTCAATTAGTGTTGATTGTGAGTCTCTTGAGAGACCTTTTATATATTATGAGTTTAGATTAAGTGTGTTGGACTTGATACTCACTCTAAATATCTTGTGAGCCCTAAAATTCACCAAATTATGTTATATATACAAAAAATATACCACGTTGCATATTCATGAAGTGATGTTGCATAACTCTTTCATGTTTTTACCACTCAAATACACAATAGGTTATATAAATTTTGGGGCCATTATTTTAAAACCAAAGTGAGGTGTGGTATTTTGGTGTTAAAAAGTAGTATTTTCATTGTGGTGCTTATGGATCACACTTGCTTAATTTTTAATATAAAATGCTTTAGATGTTGTTGAGTGGTCTCTACATTATTTTCAACTGCATGACACGGGTTAGATTTTCTTAAGCATAATCCATTGGATTAAAGGAAGAACATGGCAGACACCAAGGAGATTAGGGGTAAACAACAATGTGATCTTTTAAATAGTTTCAAGGATTATGAAGGAAATAATATGAAGGCGAGGGAGAGAAACATAGGCAATTTTTGTAGCATGGTTCTTGCCTTTTGTTGATATTTTTTGTCTTTCAACAAGTATAAAAAAGAAGCATTAATTACTACTATATGCTATTGCCTTATGGAATTACCTTTGCAACCTTTGATGCAATTGCTAGTTTTATATGCTCAACATAACAAAACTTAAAAGCAATGATGAACATGTATGTTCTAAGTTGGATAAGCACAACCATACTCTAACTTGCAATTATTCCCATGTAGTTAGGTCAATTATGGGATAACTAATAGAACATGCCAAAGAAAAAATTAGTTCCTCCTTTAAAGAGGGAAATGCATTAGATGACCAAAGAAGCTTAGATCTTTCCACTTAAGTGGAAATCATGATTTCATAAAAATTGTAAATTGATATATGAAATGGAAAAATTAATTGCAAACTAAGGCGGAAGGAGTTGCATAAATTTTGGTGGGTAGTAACCACTAGTAAGTGTGCACATTTACATTTTACTCTTGGTAACTGTATTTATTTTGCAAACTAAGGCGCAAGGAGTTGCATAAATTTTGGTGGGTAGTAATCACTAGTAAGTGTGCACATTTACATTTTACTCTTGGTAACTGTATTTATTTACATCTCGTTATTATCCATTTTCTATGTAAATACTTGATTAAATTTTCAAAGTTTTTAATTTTGGTTAGTTTTCTTATGAATCTTAACAATGAAAAATCACTCCACAAATATATAAAATTGATGGCATAAATATTGCAATTTCATCCTAAAATTATGGCAAACAAATCTGAGGCTATTATCCACATGGCACAAAAGCTACAATAAGACCTTTAAGTTTATGGTCCAATCAAATATTCAAAAAATATTTTTTGCAATAATATTGTTTTTTTTTTTCAAAGTTAAACATTATAGGTTGTATTGGTCAATGCTAAACTAATAGTGGTCAATAGAAAAATCGATTGTAGAGTCAGCGTTGACAGGAACTAATAATACTAGCCTAGATTCATCTTAACTCTAGATTTCTATTCACTCTAAAATAGGTTTGCACCTTAATAGATTTGATCCCTCTTTGTTGCTTTGTAGATTCAGAGTTAAGATGAAGCTAAGCTAGTTATTAATATTTCAAAATCAATCACTATATAAATATTAAATAAGATTAAAATAATTGTTAAAACAATTTCAATATTTTAAAATTTACAAATTTTCATTTTAAATATAAATACTTATATTTTATATAATATATTTTATATTCAATCAAAATTGCACAGAAGGCGCTCTACAACCCATAGATGTGTAGGTCTAATGTAAGAAAGTTTGTCAACATTTTTAGATGTAAGGAAAATATATATAGAAAATAAATAAATAAATAAAAATATAGAAATAAATATAAATATAAATGTTGGCTTCATATGTTTTAATAATTAATAAAGTTAAAACTATATAAATATAAAAGTTAATGTCAAATAATTTCGAAAAGTTAAAGTTAAAAGTTAAAGTACAAAACAATAATCTAAAACAAAGCCATGGACGATAACACTTTTCTCAAAAACTACTTTATCGCAATCAAATCCAGCAACTAAAAGTGAATGGTTTATTAAGTTATCGAAGTGATTTATAAATAATATTATTTTAATAGAAAATAAAGAATTCATTAATTTAATAAATATTTTAAAATCACTTAAGATTAATAAAAATAACTATTTCTGTGATCCATATCATGAAAGCAAAAAACTTTGGGTAAAAAATCATATCATGAGAGTTTTGTTGACGAGTTTCGAAACCATAAAGTGTGGTTCATCGTTAAGACAAGATGAAGAACCAGATCTTGGCATAAGTTAAAATATATCAAAATAATTTTTTAGCCGTTATAAATATATATATTATTTATTTAATAAATAATATTTTAATATAAGGAAATAATTGTTAGAATATAGATGTTAATATTGAACTAAGGAAAATAATTAATCAAAAGGAAAATTTTAATGAAATGAATATCTAAAATAAAATAATATTTAGGTAAGTTTAATATCAAAACAATAAACAATTAATAAATAAAATAATATTTAGGGCAAACTTAAATGATCCAAAACAATTAATTTCTAAAACTTAAAATAAATAAAATAATAATTGGTATAACTTAAATAAATACTATTTGGGTCAAACCTAAATAATCAAAACTCTAAAATAAAAATAATATTTGAGTCAAACTTAAATAATTAAAACAATTAATTCAAAAAATTTAAAACTAAATAAAAATAATAAATCGTCAACAAAAAAATAAAAATAAAAAATAAAATCAAAGCAAATAAATCTAAAGCTTTGTGGATGACACATGCGTCATCTGGCCTCATGGCTGGGATAAGTTGGATCTCTTTCTCCAACATCTTAATAATCAGTCTAGCTCTATAAAGTTTACTATGGAATGCGAAAACAATGGGAGCTTGCCTTTTATTGATGTCCTTATTTCAAAGAAGGACGATGGATCATTCTCACACCAGGTCTTTCGGAAGAAAACTCACATGGAGCAATATCTTCATGCTAAGTCCCATCATTTCCATGCTCAAAAGTTGGGTGCTCTCAACTCTTTAGCCACTTGTGCGGGAGTTTCTGATGAAAGTCACATTGAAGATGAGAAAACCCATCTCCTTAAGGTTTTAAAAAATAATGGTTATAATAAGCTCTAATGTCTTAGGGATTCCCTTAAAGCTAACAGAGATTCCAAGATTGAAAAAGAACCTAATGACTAGTTTTCTAGGGTGTACCTTCCTTTTATCCAAGGGACCACTGACAAGATTGCAAGGATCCTAAGAAACCATAAGGTTCCCTCTACTTTTAGGCCCCTTAACACCATTCAAACTTTCCTAGGATCTGTAAAAGGCCCAGTGGACCCTAAGAATATGAAAGGTGTTTATGTAATTCTGTGTTTATCCTATGTTGGTGAAACTGACCACTCAATAAATCAGAGGATTCAAGAACATGCGACAAACATCAAACATGGGAGGACCCACTCCTCGATATTAACAGAACATGCAGAAAAGACAAAACACGATATTTGCATTGAAAACTCACGAGCGTAAGTTTAGGGAGGCTATAAAGATTGAAAGGAGGCCAAGCAATATGAATAGAGATAATGGCTAGAAAATTAGCAATTGTTTATCATTTCCTCTTAAGTTTTTATTTATTTTTATTTTTATTATTTATTTATTTCCCCCCCTCCAAATTCTGATTTTAATTTTATTATTATTTTTTAATTTTTAATTTTTTTTATTTTTTGACTACAATAAACAATTAATTACTTTATTTTCTTATTATTGGTTGATTTATTTATTTACTTTGATTCATTTTTTTGCCATTATTATTATTATAACATTTTAGAATTATTACTTATTTCTTATTATTGATTGATTGATTGATTAACTTTGATTTCATTTTTTGACCATTTAATTATATTTATTTATTTTTTAAGTTTTAGAATTAATGTTTAAATTATTTAAGTTAACTCAAATATTATTTTTATTTTAGTGTTTTGATTATTTAGATTTGACCCAAATATTCTTTATTTAAGTTTTACTCAAATATTATTTTTATTTTAGTGTTTTGATTATTTAGATTTGACCCAAATATTCTTTATTTAAGTTTGACCAATTATTATTTTTAAGTTTTTAGAATTAATTGTTTTGGATGATATAAGTTTGACAAAAATATCATTTTTATTTTATTAATTGTTTATTGTTTTGATTATTTAGACTTGACTTAAATATGATTTTTATTTGAGATATTCAATTAATTAAAATTTTCTTTTTGATTAATTAATTTCCTTAATTCAATATTAACAACTATATTCTAACAATTATTTCCTTATATTAAAATATTATTTATTTAGTCAAATCTAATTGTTATATTATAATGGCTAAAAAAATTTCTCTTCATCTATTTAACTTGATGCCAAGAAAGGCTAAAATATTTTATCTTCATCTATTTAACTTGCCAAGATCTAGGTTTTCATTGTGGATGGTTCGAAACGCGTCGACAAAACTCTGATGATGTGATTTTTATTGAAAGTTTTCTTACTTTTCAAAAAATAACTAATATTAATGTAGGGTAGTTAAATTTGACCCTCAAAATTTAATTTAGTAGTGAATTTATTATACAAATTATGTGCTTTATAGATATAATTTAATTTGACTATATACAAATTATGTGCTTTATAGATATAATTTAATTTGACTATATTTATTAAGCGTAGTGTAACTTATAGATGAAATGACTCTTTTCACAACATTTTTTGTTGTTGTTAATTTTAACAAAATTGGACAAATATTTTTAAAAACTGGAGTTTAAGTTGTTTAATTTGTAGAATACCAATGTCCGAGGGTTTTCTAGGGTGTTGAATCCATTTATGCATTCAAAAATCTATTTTAAACAACTTAAAATCTCATTCTTGCTTTAAATTATATCCTAATTTATCTATAAGCTAGACTACACCTCTTTATTATATAAATTATATGGGCAAGTCCATTAAAATAATTAATATAAAATATAACTAAATATATTAATGATTTAATAGCAAATATATGTATAAGAGAATCCATTAAAGCACTTTAACGATAGATGGAAATGTCAATTTCAATTTATAAGTGAAATAAAAAAATTATAAATAAATAAATCAAGAATTAAACATTATAGTTTATAAATGGATTAATAATTAAAGGTTACCCACAATTTTTTTATCAACTTTATAAATTAAGTTCAAGTAGAATAATTAATAGATGAAAAGGTTCTATTCAAGGTATTTTCTTGGTCAATTTTATTCAAAATCTAATACAATTTTTTAAAAATCATATGTTCAAATTATTTAATTTGGAAATATCAATTTTGCCACATGGGTTTTTAAGGTGTAAAATCTATTTATACATTCAAAAGTGTATTTTAAATAACAAGAAATCACAATCTTGCTAGAAATTGTATTGCCAGATTCCAAAAATCTATTTGGTCAAATTAAGTTTAAAATAATAATTAAAATTTATTAACAATTAAAAAGTAATAATTTAAAAAATAATAAAAAATAATTATTATATTTTTTGTTTAAATTTTCAGCATAAATTATTATTGATATATTGTAATTTATATCAATTTATAAAAATAATATATAGCAAACAAACCACTAATACTTCAATATATTTTAGACATGAAATAAAAACCATAAATTATATTATTTTTAAAACCAACATAAATCCATCTTAACTCCGAATCTACTAAGCTTCTAGAGGGATCAATTATCTTGATATGCAAACCTTTTTTTAAATGAAAAGGGATTTGATCTCTCTCCACATCATTGTATATCCAAAGTTAAGATAGATCTATGCTGGTTTTTATTGATACATTCTTCTAATGGATCATGCTAAAGTAATACACAAACAAACCCATTTTATTTTAAAAATAAATTTTCTAATATAATATAAATTCTAAATTCTAAACTTAGATTATGATAAAGAATACACAAATGAGATTTAAAAAAAATAAATTATAAAATATTTAAAACAAAAAATATTTTTTTAAATACCAAACTTTTATCTTATAACCCCACAATTAAAATTTGAAAAAAAATTGAATTTAAACTTATCATTTTCATAACTAATTCTTTCTCATCATATTAATAGAGATATTATTTAATATATATTAAATTAAGTTATATTATCCAATAATAAATAATAATAAAAAGGCCAAGAAAATAATAGATTATTTAGTTTATATTAAATCATGTTATATTGACCACTAATAAAAATAATAATTAAAAGCCCAAATAAAGTGTTTCATAGAAACACTTTATTATTGGATTTTAAATTGCTTACAACAATGATAATAGAGACATTATTAATATATATTAAGATTAAGTTATATTATCCAATAATAAATAATAATAAAAAGGCCAAGAAAAAATAATAGATTTTTTAGTTTATATTAAATCATGTTATATTGACCACTAATAAATAATAATTAAAAGCCCAAATAAAGTGTTATATTGACCACTAATAAATAATAATTAAAAGCCCAAATAAAGTGTTTCATAGAAACACTTTTACTATTGGATTTTAAATTGCTTACAACGATGATAATATATCACGTGTGCTTTTCCAAACCATATATCATTCACATAACAATTAATAGCTAAATTATGGTAACTTGTATATATTATTAGTAATAAATGCCCATAGCAATGATAAAAAGGCATAGCATAAGGTTTAAGAGAAATACTTTTATTGTTCCTCTCACATTAATAAAAAGAGTGTTTATTTTATATCAGATTAATTTAGTTTTATATATACATATCTCAATAATAAACAACAATAACAATAAAAAGCCATATAAGAGAGTTTAATAGAAATGATTTCATTGTTGAATCTTAAAATGCTTACAAGTGGCATTCTGGTACTAAGTAAACAGAGTATGAATTTTATAGAACTCATTATTGGCAAGGATAGAGTGGATATAAATAACACTCAAATCTTACCCCAAATCCTTCTTTTTGGGTGAAAGGGGAATTCATTGGGATTTTAATAGACTACATTAGAGGAATACCATGGAAAATACCATGGGTTGAGAATACCATGGGAAAAACCTTGGGTTGGGAGTTACAAATCATTAATGTTTCCGTGGCATAACATTATTTTTTAAAATAATAATAATAATAATAATAATAATAATTTGAGAGTCAAAAATGTTTAGATAACATAACGATAACATAATAGGACATTACAATGTCTCTTCCATTACTCTCTCTCTGTGCAATAATTTTATATTTAAATGTAACGATCATTTATATTTTCATAGATAAAAACATAGCTCTCATTTATATTTTCATAATAAAATTATAACTCTCATTTATATTATTTTTAAATTATAATTCATTATTATTATGATGATGATTAATGTCCACTAAGACCAATGTAGTCTATTTGGCCTTAAGAAAATAAGAATCTATTTGTGATTCTTCAAAATCTTATTTCTATGATCAAAATGAAGGGAAAAAAGTGCTCCAAGATCACTATAGTTGGGCTGGCTTAACAAGTCAAGAAGATTGGAAGTGTGGCAGATGTCAGGGAAATGAGAAAGGATGTGAGTACAATCTAGACAATCTAAGAGGAGGTGCTTTTCATCTTCCACCCTCTTAGTATCACAAAGTTGACAGATTCTATCATCCTAGGGCGTTTTGGGAGTAGACCACCACCTGGTTTCACTTTGAAGCTCATAAGAATTAGTTCTTATCTTAGCGATCATTTTTTTCTTAGTGCTAGTCAGAATAGAGAAATAATTCTGGTTATCAAGGGTGGGGATGATCACCTCCTTATAATATCTTAGCTTATTTTTTCCCTCTAGCTCCTTTTCATCCCACAATTTATCCTTAAATTTGGAGGTAATAGTATCTTTGACACTATCGTTTCTTCCCAGGATGATCTCCTCCATTATCCCCCAGTGGTTGAGCCAAGACTGAGCATCCTTATGCCACCCATGCTTGAGGAAGTGGTGGGGGTTTTGACTAAAGCTAGAAGCAATTTTGGGAAGCCTCTTGGATTCCATGTTCTAAATCTTCTTCATATACATCATATACCTAAACATAGTCATGCTTTTAATGGGGGAAATGCCAACTTCGATCAGGAGGATAGGATAAGAAATACTTACCTTAATCTTGAGGTTGTAGGTTATGAATTTATTTTGAATCATCTCAATCTTTCTCCACAACTCTCTGGATATACTGCAACCTCAAATTTCACATCCATATAAGATAACAGGGGTGACGAGAGTTTAAAAAAGGAACATTTTTTTGATCCAAAGATTAGCCGAATTACAATTGTTTTCCAGCTCATAATAAGCTTTCTAGCCTCCAATAATCCTTTTCACTATAATGCTAGTTGAGCCGATGAGGAATGTTAATACTTAAATATTTATAAGAAGAAACCTGTTCTAAGTAATTGTTATCATAAACAAAATTACCATGGGTTATCTTTTTGGATTTAATTATCATGACTTTAGTTTTGTTGATATTAATTGTCATACACATCTTGGAGCAGTAATCATGAAGAGTCTTAAGTCGCTTGTTTAGGTCATAATGGCTCCTGGCAAGAAGAACGGTATCATCGACATAAATGAGAAGATTAATGATTATATTAGCAAGCTCGACACCCTTGCAACCCACAGTTTCCAAACACTCCTCAAGCTTATCAATGTAAATGCCAAAAAGGGTAGGGAATAGGGGACACCCTTGCTTAACCTTGGTATTGTATTTAATCTCTTTAGACCACCCTTTATTGGTCTTAAGCTTGGAAACAACAATCTCGTAAAGGTGAATCATATAAATCCTCAACTCGGGAGGAACCATTATCTCTTCAAGCCTTTTCCAAATATTATTCCGAGGAACGATGTTGAAAGCTTTTCTAAAGTCCACAAAACAACATAAGAGATCAATTTTACTATTGCGATATTCCTCAACAATTATTTTGAGAGTGACAAGATGGTTGATAGTCAAGTGATGTCCCCTAAAACCAGCTTGCCCTTTAGCTCTTTTACCATGGATTTCAAGCCAAAGACTAATCTTCTTTTCCAAAACGAGCCCATATAGTTTGGCTAAGATATGGCTAATCACATGGTCCTGTATTTAGAGGGAATGCTTTTGTCCCCACTTTTAAAGATAGGCACAATAAGGCTTTGCGTCCAAGGCTTACAGAGGCCATGCTTTACTGCCAAATTGAGATGCTTATGGAGATGAGGGATATATATCTATATATCTATCTCTCTCTCTCTCTCTATATATATATAACAAAAAATATATTTTCATAAATGAAAATATAACTCTTAATTTATACTATAACATCATAATATAATATAATATTATATTATAAATCATATTCCAAAATAAATATCTCTCTATGTAATATCTAAATATAATTAAATTACAATTAATTGTTACTATATATATAACTCTCATTTCCCACGTGGCTTAGAATAGATGGTGATGGGGTGTACTGTCAAGTCACTCCGTGATGTGAAGGTCATTGGTTCGAAACATCGCGGACAAAATTCCAGTTGTGTTAAAGGCTAGTGTGGCCTAGGCCGAGTGCGATCCCCATGTGATTTTGACGACTTAGATGCCCCTAGGTCACAATTTCTCAAATTAAAGGTCAAGCCTATAGCTATCATCTCAAACAACTTGACAAAAAAAAATATAACTCTCATTTAATATAATATATTTATATTATAAACCATATTCCAAAATAAACACCTATGTATATAAAATTAGAAACACTTGATAATATTATTTTTTCTTTATTTACTTAATAATACTATTGTTGTTATTGTTATTGTTAATAATAACCTTATATAATTATTTATATTAAGTGAATTATGGTTTATTATGATTATTTATATATACATTAAATTATATATATAATATATATATAATATATATATATAATATATATATATATATATATATATATATATATTTAATGGCTATTTCTTGTCCAAGGGGTCTTGGATAGATGGTGATGGGGTGCTCTATTAAGGCACTCCTTGATGCGAAGTCACCGGTTCAATTCCCTGCCCTGATCGGGGTGATATATTAGACATGATGACGATGTAGTCCTACCAAGTTTACAAAAAAAATGATTAACTTCTTTGAAGTTTAACCTAATCTTCTAGTTCTTAGGACTCCTCCCCTTTTTATACCATTGTTGGATCAAACTCTCTTTATCTAATTGTTTTGAAGATGAACCACATTGATTGATTTGAAAAAAGTCACAATTAAAACATTTATGTGATAGATCAAGAATACATATTTCTAAATAATTCTACTCATAGAAGTTTCCATTCAAACACATATGTATATCACCAACCTATATTAATCTTAACTCCATATCTATCAGGTGTCGAGAGGGATCAAATCTCTCAAAGTGAAAACCTTTTTTGTTTAGTGCAAAACTTGAGAGATTTGGTCCCTCTCGATGCTTGATAGATCCAAAATTAAAATGGATCTAGACTAATATTAATTATAAATATTAATCTTATTAAAAAAGATAATATATACTAAATCTTACACTTCAAAAATATTTTATAATTTATTATAGAATTTGAAGTTTCAAAAAAAATAATAATGTTAACATGAAGATGATGGTTGTAAATTGTTTTTTATTTTTTAATATCTCACATCATAAAATTCAAGAAAAATGATTTTAACATTGTGTTAGTTTGATAGAATTATTGAAATTTAGAGGTGACTAATAATAACTAAATATAATTATTAAACATTTTTGTGAAATCATTATTAATTATATTAAACATTGATCTCTAATTACTTCAATATTTAAATTATATTCACCACAAATTATTTTCTAAAATCCTAAGAAGAATAAAATTATAGAATATATCCCATAATAAAAATATTAAAGTTGAACACATTTTAAAAATATTGAAAATATTACAAGAGAAACCATAATAAAAAGACACATTCACAACTTAAATGTTGAAATAGAAGTTGTACATATTAGCTTTCATCTACATCACCATGATTAACTTCCTTGCTAAGCATGATGACATTATTGTCTTAAAAAGGGTAATATGTGTAAGGGGTCACTTATGACCTTGGTGGATTAAAAGGATGTGGAATTCATTCAGGATATGGAAATTCTATAAATAATGAAGTCAAGGCATTAACAATTTTATGAGGCCTAATTACTCTCGGATAGAGTGGCTAGAAAGGCCACAATCATTGGTGACCTAATGGGGATTCTACTATCTTTATCTCATTAAAGTTTTCCCACAAACTTAAAGTTATAAAGAATTTGCTAAGGATCCATCTTGATGATAAATGAGTTTGAGCATATTGAACTCTTGCACATTCTCTCAAACCTCGACATAAAAACAAATGGGAAGACCAATCTAGGGGTTCATTTGCAAGAAAGAGTTTGATACAAAGGAGTGGTCAACTGGCCATAGTGTTACTCGCTCCCTCCCATGACGTGTAAGGAATTTAAAAATACTAGGCCATTACATAACACTTGTCTCATCAATAAGGTACAAAGGAGAAGAGAATAGAATAGTCTCACAACCTCCAAAGTGACATGCATGCATCTCTAGTGGATGGTTTAATGAATTTTACAGTCGAAGCATCACCTCCTGTGGTTTAATGAATTTTACAGTCGAAGCATCATCTCCTGCATGTGTAATTTCATAGGTTTCCATAGTCTATTATAAGTCATTTCAGAATTTAATTTAGAGCTTGGTATCAAGATAAGAGGGCATTAGTATCTCTCCTAGTTATGTTTCTTTCTTACTCCATCATAGTCAAAGTTAGAAACATCAATTAGTCATTATCTCCAAGGTTAAGGGAAGCCATGGTGCACTACCCTTGCATTAATAAGTATTGTGTTCTTTGTGAGATACAATATTTGTAGAGGGGGCTCAACAAATGTGAAAAATATGTTGCAAAGGTTCATTGTAATGTGACAGATTAAACCATGCAATGGAATTAATCGAAAGAGGGGTTTAAGAAGAAAATTTTGGAAACAACTAGAGTTTAGGATCAATGCATAGGTAGGACAAAAAATCACATTCCATGTCTAAGAAAACGAGAGGAAGAAATAATGGCTTTCATGTCAATTCATAAGGGCAAGTAGTTATAAATGCAGTTGTCTTTAACACGACTTTTTGAAAGCCTTTCCGGTGGCTTTTTCCGGTCAAAATCCGGCAGTAAATTACTGGAATCACAAGTTTGATAGCTAGTTTCTGCACAATCAAAGCGTCCCAGGGGTTTTTCAGGGTGCTGAATCCAAATATGCAGTTAAAAAACCATTTTAACTGCAACAAAAACCATTTTAACTGTAATTTCTTCTGCCGGATTCCGTCACCGGAATCTCCAAAAAGTCGCATTATAGACAACTCCGTTATAAATGGCATCTCAATTAACATTTATGTATTCTCTAGTAGGGTGCAACATGTCCCATGTCAACCTTCCTTGGAAGTACTTTCATCCCCCCCGCTCATGCTAACACTATGGAAACCTTAGGTGGTTAATCCTTCCTTGGTTTCTTTGGAACCTCGATAAAATGTTTATCTACTTGACACACCCACTAGTCAATGGAAGCTCCTACAAAAGTACACTACTACATCCATTGATGACATTGCTAGTGTAGTGCACGTAAGAGCAAAGTAATGAAGCCCTACATGGACTTAATATTGAAACCCAAGATGGGTATTAATTTGTTTAGTTTTATATTCTTTTATATTATATGTTTTGTCACAATTTACTTTTTTTACTATATTTTGTATGGTAGTATACCTGTGGAATTATTTATAGATGTTGTTAAAAATACAAGGCTACAACATTTTTGGTTGGAATGACCCTTGTTACGAAATTTTAGCCATGGTTGAAAAAAAATATAATATTTTTATGTTTCAACGTTGTATGGTTCAAATAGTCATGTAGGACTAGGAGGGCTCTTTCGAGAGTCTGGGGTGGAAGCTCGTCTAATATACACTAACCACTGTGGCTATGTGAGTAACAATGAAGCAGAATTTGTAGTTGTTCGACAAGGTCTTCTCAAGGCTATTAAATTGGGATACAAGAACATTGTGGTGGAAGGAGACTCTAGACTAGTAATTAAAACAATTAAAAAATTGAGCCAAGGGGCTAAATGGGACAAGATTAGCCACAACTGGAGAACTGTAAGATTAGTGCAAGAGATAGGTGAACTTATTCAAAATTATGACTATATTATCACCAACCATGTCAGAAGAGATAGAAATAGAGCAACAAATTTCCTAGAAAAGTGGGGTTTTTTGCATCAAAATGACCCACTTGAGTTGACTTGGCCACCTCAATCCACGGAAGGTAGGTTCAACTCCCTAGAAGCGAGCTTGGAACAAGACAAGAGACACAACTCTCAGAGTCTCCAAATACCTGACCTGATCCCTGATCGGGGTGTAAGATGGACAACACTCCCATCATGGTAGTTAAATGAAATGGGTCTTGGGGTACAAACCCACCACCCTCCACACGCTCAAGGTGATAGGTGCGGTGGCTCCATGCATGCAAGTGGTTAATACTCTCGCAGGAGGTGGTCACGACATTGTGTCTTGGGTCAGGCATTGTGTTAAGTGCTCTGCTAGAGTTGTTGGTAAGTGTTTTGTCTAAGGTAAAGAAGTGAGTAAGTGAAACATCAAACACAGAGGAATGACACGGATCCAGGTGAGGTGGTGGGCTAATCTTCTCAGGGCGAGGGTAAACTAGTATGTGACCTATTTCTTCTTTCCCTCCTCCACGCAAAAACTTATATAGTTATGGGAATTGGGTATGCATGGTATTGATTTTCCTGTGGTTGGGAGAAAGCGAGGTTCCAGGAAGATTCTGGTGCATGTACCCTTGATGCAGTATGTCCTTTTGACTATCATAGGATATGTGTCTATTCGGTTTGAAATTCTCCTTTCTTGGATGGGGTTATATGGGGTCTGTGCCTCTATGGTTGGCCCCTAGGACCTTCTTATTTTGGTCTGGTTTGATAATACTGGGGTTTGGGGATGGGTTGTAAACAACACCACCTCTGGGCTCAGTTTTACTCTCTCTTGGGGATGGGTCAAATTTTTTCTGCCTGTATGTCTGTTGGCCTTGGAGTTGTATGTTTTTCTTTATTTGTCCAGCTAATTCCCGTGCCCTTTGCCTCTATGGAAGTATTTGCGGGGTTAGAATTGTGGGTTTGCGATGGTCTGGATACAGGGACAACCCTTATGGTGTTAGTCCCATTGGTTTGTTAAATTCTTCTTCTGAATGCCATGGTAACTGGATTTGGGTTATGGAAGTTGTGTCTCTATTTGGGTCGGATGACAAGGATGGTGTGCATGGGAATAGACAAGAGGAAGTGCCTCAAATTTTGTATTGGAAATCACCCTTTAGTCCTTCTCCCTTGGTAGGTGTGCAGGGCGGTAGGGTCACATGGAAGCGAAAAGATTATGGGATCGGGCCACCTCTTGTACAAGAAATTCGCCCTATCCACCTTTCCATTGCACACTGTGAGTTCTTGGCAATGGTGCAGGCAATGATTGCTAGAGGTCATGGTAGGAGAACCAAGGCGACTGTGAAAGAAGAGTAGCCCAAATCCTCTGGGGGGAAAATGCGAGGTCGCAAACCGGTCGCCATCATCATAAACGATGTGGCCATAACATACCGTGAAGGGACAAGTGAAGAAATCAAGAAGTTAATTGAGGAATGGGAAACTAACTTGAACCGAAAGGCTGGATCGATGGACATTGAGGTGGAAGATTGGCGGGCTATGGTTCTTGATCTTGGGCACACCTATGGTCATGTCATACAGTTTAAGCAGACTTTGTACATGTACTGGTCCATGAAGGGTATCTTGGGAAAAGCCTTGGAGAAGATCTCTGCGAGCATGGAAACAACGGTGTAGGACTTCCCCAAATATGAATAGGACTTCCAGAAACTACAGTTTCAGCTGCAAAAACAAGATCCCCTCCTTCGATGAATTGAAGATCACCTCCCTTGCCTTCTCTCATAGACAGTGCTTCCGGGATCCAATGTTAAGGATCCGGCTCCAGTAGAGTCTACGTCTAGCAAGGGATAGGAGTAGTCTTCTAGCTGGAGTTAGTTTTGTTTTATTATATATGCAGATAGCTTTTAATTTCCATAATGTAGTTTCTTATGTTCATAGGAAAATAGTATCTGGGCAAGGCAAAGACATACAGACTTATATAGGTTGGGTAGAAAGACTAATTATTTTTTTCTACTGGATGACTTATCATGTTGTTAGGTGGCCAACAAACTTGGCTTCCTGCTGGGTAAGTTGAGGCCACCTAACTAATCATATGTGGATGTAAGTTGCTTATATTTTTAATGAAAATGGAAGGACCTACCAAGCTTACAAAACAAAATGTTGTATGGTTCAACCACAATTTATTTTAAAAATAAAATCTAACATTATTATGAGGAAAGAAACAATGTTTGTAGGATCCCCTCCCTTCAATCCCAACCATAAGATGGGAAGCTACATCAAATGCCTCTAAATTTCATAACTTAAAGATTAAATCCTCTTTAATAATAAATAATTAAGCTTCCCATGAAGGACCAAAATTTAATAAAATGCCTGCGTGGGCATGAAAATCAAATGAAATTGAAAGAACAAGTATAATCACACACAACATACATGATACATTAAATTTCATAACAAAAAATAAATGAAAAAAATACAAATTCATAGATAATGATAAGGTGCATATGTTTTAATTAAAGAAGGTCTAAGAAATTAGTTGCTTAAGAATGATTTTCTTCTCAACCATATGTATATGTTTCAAATACCATCCCCAAATTGGGTTATAAGGCCATTGGAACAAAGGAAACAAGCTATTGTCTTCTCTTTCTCTTTTTTCAAACCATCCGCTCTCATGATTAGTGAAAATGCTCACCATAACGCACTACATGCATCTCATATAGCCATCAAAAGAACCATGTCACTCTCTTCCACTACCCCACTTAACATAAGGAAGACCCACTCTTTCTCTAGTCAACAATCTCTCATAGTGCTCTTCCCTTTCGATGTTCTTTATTGTGCATAGAAAGCGTTCAACCTAATTTTATCTTTTTGTAATTGCTTGCAAGATCCACACTTATCTTCTTAAGCATCCATAAAGCAACAAATATACAATGGGAGAAGGTTTCCTAATTTTCTTAGACTGCATGATCACCTACAACCATCCCTCTTTCATCTTCCTTAGTTGTCCTAATTTTAGTCCATTTTCATATTTTTCCATGGATAACAATGGTGAACTCATCATGACTCACATTCCACATGAACATGAGATTTCTACAATGAATGCTAAAGTAAATGGAATGAGAGGATTGGGGAAATGATATTTGAGGAATGGAGGAATGGAAGACTCTTATAATTTCTATAATGATTGTACTCTATCCATGCTTCCATTATTATGTGATAATAATTTTCCATCAACATCTTATATGCATTCAATGCTTAGTTTAAATAGTGAAGTGAGGTAAATGGTTTATTTAAGACACATGATAGATAAGGAAATGGGTTCTAAGTTTGATGCGTGGAAGTAGAGGATATAAATAACCATATTGGATCATTATATATTATATTTGATCATTAATATTTACATATCTTGATTTAACACATGTCAAGCATAAGACATGGTCCATATGTGTATATTTACATCATACATGCATACCCATCACCAATCAAGCCTTGGCCTTGATATTTTCATTACAAATGTTTGCAATGAAATCACATATTTACAATTGGGATCATTGTGTCAAGAGTCTCTCTATAGCCCAATATGGTGGAGATGTTATAATGAAGGACTAAATACAAAAATATTAATAAAAAAAACATAATGTTGGCTTCGGGATTCTTTTTATTTTTCCCGAATTTCTAGAATCAGCGCACCCCCAAGACTCCGCAACTTATTGGTGATCAACGCAGGTGTAGAGAGGGTCAACCTGGTAGTCAACGCTAGTCCCTAAAGGGTCAGGGTGTGTTGGGATTTAAAAGCTTGGAAACTTAATAATTAAGAGCATAAACTCAGGGTTTCAATAGATTCATGCTTAGGGATTTGTGTCGGGATGATGACAATATGTTGAAGGATGTGAATTGGTCCCGTTTGAAGGCCTATTGAGTAGATGCGACATAATGGCCTATAAAAACTATGATTGAGAATAATTGAAGATGGTTTCATATTTACACAATCTTGAAACATGTGGAAACTATGCTTGGACTTGGTTTCATTTTTACACAAGATTGAAACATGTGGAAACTGTGCTTGAGATTGAGTATATTTCCCCCAACATAAGGGTAGAGGCATGCCCCCCCCAGCTTTGTTTCATTTGAAAACTCTTCTTATGGGCCCCAAATAGACTACTGGTTACTAATAGAAATATGTACACTAGGAAAGAAGAAAGATGGATATGGGCAGATGAAATGAATCTAACATCTCTGAGATTAAAATCGATATCATAGTCAAAGAGTCAAATCAATGAGAGATGATTTGTTTCATTTTTTAATTATCTTGACATAGTAAAAGCACTCTATTCGAGGGGTGCCTTGTTTCATTTTTTAATGAGCTTGACACAAGAAAAGGAATTATGTTCATAACACCTTATTTCATTTTTTAACGAGCTTGACACAAGAAAAGGAATTATGTTCATAACACCTTATTTCATTTTTTAACGAGCTTGACACAAGAAAATAAAATATGCTCATAGGTTTATTTTGATCATGGCCCCCAAAAGGCCATGGATTCCAAGAGGTTATCATTAGATGGGAGAACAATTCTTTGGAAGGTATCAAAGGATCCAATGGAAAGATCATGCTCTAATTCCCCCAGCAAATGATGTACCATATCACCTACCGGATCTAGGTCAAAAGAAGTTGAGCAAACAATGAAAGGATCATCATCAAAAGAAGTTTCCACATAATTAACCTGTGGCAGGGGAGATACCACTTTCATATTCAGAACATTTAGGGAAGTCAGATGATTGGTAGTCAAATCAGGACCAACGAAAAAAAATTGATCGATAATCACCATTTTTCCATCATGCGGTAAAGACATCACTCAAAAGACTGTAGGCACGACAACGTTCATGGAATAAACATAGTCTCGCCCTAGGAGAAAATTGAAATCCAAGGGGCTCATGACTACCATAACATCCATACATACCATTTTTCCTTCCAAGGTAACAGGAAACTGGGAAAGGATCCTTAAAATTTGATTGGTTCTTCTATTAAAATCTATCAGATTCAGAGTAGTAGAAACAAGTTGAGGGGAACCCAAATCTTTCCAAGCAGTGGAGGATAAAATGCTAGCATAAGCTCCTTAATTTATAATAGTACGGAATATATTCATATCACAAGACTTCACCATGGCTCAAAAGGGCATGTAAGAAGGAAGATGAGGTTCTATCAGTTGATTCCAATCAAAGGCAATGACCTCATTAATTGGAGGGGAATCTGTGACATTAGGAGAAATTCCCCCTTGTTTGGTAGAATTAGAAGAAACAAGAAGAACCTGAACATTATGATCCCCGTTCTCTACGGGAAGAGTGTGATCAAATTAAGGTGGAATCAAGTTAACCACTTTCTCAACCAATGGTTGGTTAGGAATGAACTCATGGGATTCACATTCAGAGAGTGGGATTTACTGTAGATGGATTCGAGTCAATTACTTCATCAACTAGTAGAGGATTCAGGGAAAGTTTCCAGTAACCAACTGGAAGCTACTACGTATAAGCAGTAAGGGTTTCCAACAGTTTGGATGCTTCATCCACACAAGGGAAATGGTGAATTGGATGATTCCCTTCACATAAATTACATGGAAACTTAACTTTACCCTTCTTTCTGTGGACCTTATTATCACTATTCGACGATTGGTCACTAGCATGATCTCCAGAGGCTGACGACAAGGGATGATATTAGCCTACATACCACACTTCTAATACTTGTAAAATGCCAGGACAACCTCTAAGGAGGTGGTCACTCTTACAAAGCATGCAAGGTAATTTGAATTTACAGGGCTTTGAAGGACTAGCTACATCAACAACAACAGTTAATTGTTTTCATCCATGCTTATTTGGCTTCTTCGTCTTCTTCCTTTTCTTCTTCTTCTTAGTCTCCTGGTTACTAACACCAATATTTTCAATAGGTGAGGAAGAATAAAAGGAAGAAGAGACAACGGGGGAAGAAGGCAAAGGATCAGCTTGAGGTTGATGTTGTTCAGGTGGAGGACTCGATTGTGAAGCAGTTTGGACATTTAGAACCAAAGAGGTCGAAAGTAACAAAACTGGAAAACCTATGGTGAATCCTGGAAGAGACAACGTGGCCATATAAGTAGCACCAATATTTCCAAAAGAAGAAAAAGGACAAGGATTCCCATCAGAGGGGTTTCCTTTACATGTAGACTCTGGACTTGTTGCCATCATATTCAACCTAAGGTCTACTAAGAAGTAGAAAGTGAGTTATTTAATTTATTTTCAAAAGTAAAGACACAAATAACAATAAAGAGGGGTAACTAGGCATATAAGGATTACCAAGTCAATGTGAACTACAATATACCATTTTCAATATGTGCAGGAAATCTCCTCGAATGTTGTGTTTGGTGTATTTCAATTAACAAGGTGTCTGGCTCGGTTACCTATAGCAAGTTTTCAACCTAGTGGGGACTTTCAAAATATACCCAAAGGTATGTGGAAGTGTAGTTTGTAGTAGTGCTCTAATGCATAACCATATGATGGGGGCATTTTGATATACTCAAATGTACATGGAGCACCATCCTATATACTAAAAGGTACATGGAAGAACGTTATGATATACTCCGATGTACGGGGAAACCAACCATTCTTGGGATGTAACGCTGAAAAGTAAGTAACGACAACTCCTACATTTAATAATATTGGAACACGTATTTTAGCCTAGACCACTACGTGTGTCATTATTTTTCTAAATTATCCTTAGGTTAATTGAATAAATTTCAAAGTTGATCTTTATTTAAGTTTCAGTTTCAAGGCTCACAAAACGAATTCATCTAAATTTCCTATAATGAAACTAGCATGATTAAAATAAATCTTTTTTCATTCAATGAAGATCTATCTAAGGGAAGGAAGGAGTTTCAAACAATGATGCAACAAACAAGAACTTCCTAGCTAATATCTCCAAATGTACTATTCCAATTCAATTTAGAGCCCTAATTCATGAAGAAACTGGTTTTTTTCTTTTCCTTTCCTTTTCAATTTTCAAATGCAATGAAAATGAAATGCGACTAGATTATTGAATCAAAAGAATTCAGATAGACTGGAACTGTAAATGAAAAATTCTTTTATCAAATCAACAATAGAGTCAAGTGATAAAAAACCCTAATTGACAAGAAAAAACCAAAAACAAGTAAACTCTCATCAAAAGGCACTCACAATCAAATTTAAACACCTTGATGGATTTACAGAGACATAGACTAGTTTAGAGAATTAGAAGAATACACTAGATCATAACAGAACTCAGAGCAAGGCATTAAAATGAAAATTTTGCATCCTATAAGGACCATTGCATGCTATATGTGACAACCAGTGCGAGTCATCACACTCATAGAGAGAGACTAGTGTGATGGGTCGCTTTGTCTCAATCTTGAAAGTGTGATAGGGATAATTTTGTTCAAAAGATGAAACACAAACCCTACCAAGCTTAGAATTATACTTTCCTAAGACTAATTACTATCCAAGCAAGTCAAATTGAGTCGCTTTCAAAGGTATAAAAATACCAGGAAAATTAAAACACTAAAGGAACACTTCGTATCCCTAGTATGGTCGCCAAGTTGTTTAACATATAATTTCCTTCTTCAAACAGTAGAAAACTCCCTAGATCTAGTGGCTTGATTTAAACAACAGAGACAAAAATACTTATACTTTCCTTAGATAAATTAGAACATTGAGGAAATACCTACCTAGAATTCAACGCAAGTTCTCCTCTTCTCCTTGCTTGTAAGATCTAGCTCCAACTCCAAATGTTATAAGTAAGAACTGAACTGAAAAAAAAAAAAAAAAAAAAAAAAAAAAAAAAAAAAAAAAAAAAAAAAAAAAAAAAAAAAAAAAAAAAAAAAAAAAAAAAAAAAAAAACATATACTAATATCTATAAACAATGAGTCAATAAGGAATTGTTCTACATATGCATTGATGATACATAAATATAGGAAAACAAAGCACTTTTTGTATTAATGAAAGTAGGAGAAGTTACAACCCTTTACAAATCTTGACCTTGTAGATGTATCCCAACTATAGTTCCCTTCCTTTGCCACAAAGCAAGCCTTCAATCACCACTCAAGTGCATGAATGGATAATGGATCCCTAAGAAAAACAACAACAACATGAGGGCATAACTAAGAGTCTCCAAAAACCAACCCAAACTCCATGGGAGGCAATGAATTTATAGGGTAAATGGGGTGGTTTGGGATTTACCAATCTAGGACTTAGATTCACATATGAGGGAGGATAAGTTCTATGGATAAGAGATAATACCTGAAGTATAGGATTTCAAGATCTTGATCTAATAATAAATAGTTAAAACCATTTAGGAAGCTTTTGGAACGAGAAAATTCAAAATTATTTTTTATTTTTACTGAAATTCAAAATCCATCACACTTATTGTGAAACAAACATGTGCTGGTCAGTGCATATGCTCTGTGTACAACTTGAAACAGTGCAGGTTGCATAAATGGAAAGTGTAGTGGGGCCAAAAATTAGGTTTTTAAGTTGTTTAACCCAAAATTATTGGACTTTTTGGAGAGAGAGTGCTCTAGGATTTGCAGGGGATGAATGCAAAGTGTCAATGGATGTTTATTGATCCTGTTCCATGGCCATTTGATTGAATGTGACAAAATACTTGTAACAGATCCATTACCATCTGACCTATGCATCATCAAGATACTTGGGGTTGATAAGTGAATTATGTGACATTTGGGACATATATGTACTAAATTTATATCTAGCTAGTATTTGCTGAACAAGAAACACTGATTACATGAAATGGGATACAATTGTTGTTCAAGGGCCTATCTCTATAAAGGAGATATAATTATAAATTTCTCATTGACATCTGAAGGAAGGGGAAGGGTGGTGGTCCGGGAAGGTTTGGAAGTGGAAAGATCCACTAAAACTCAAATATTTTGGGTGGTTGGTCTTGAGAAACAAAATTTTAACTAGGGAAAATTTATGTAAGAGAGGATTTACAAGTCAGGTTAGATGTGTGATATGTAAGGAATATATTGAGGATGTTAATCACCTATTCCTTAGTTGTACTTTTGCATCTTCCATGTGGATCGATGTTACATTTTTTTTTTTTAATTTTACAATTGGTTGGAACTCATCATCTATGGAAATTTGTTTGATGGAGTGGAAGAAGGAGTATAAGGAATACAAAACTCTTACATTTTATATATTTTGGGGAACATGGTGGAGCGAAAATGCTCTTATTTTTGAAAACATCGCATTGGACACTAGTATGATCTGTGTAAACATCAATGCTTATTTCAATGAGATTGGGCCTGTTGTTCATAAGAGAATACAAAAAAACATACAAAAATTAGATATTTGGAACTGATATCATGTCGATTTTTTTTATCGTGTTGCTAATTCAAACAAATGAGGCAGTGGGGTGTTCATTGTTCTAGATCCTGGACAATATTATTGTTTCTATTGGAATAGTGGTACCAATACTAATTTTTGGGCTGAGGTTATTGCACTTTGGGGAGTCTTGTTCTGTGCCATATGGTTATCTTTGGAGTCATTAGATGTCTTTGGGGATTAAAAAGTTGTAATTGATTGGGAAAATGAAAGGTCCACTTTCAATCCCCCTATGATTTCAAATTGGATGAACAGAATCAAAGAGTATATTGGACACTTTAGATTGGTGACATTTACACATATATACAGATAAATGAACAATATTGTTGGCACACTATCAAAGAAGGGACATAGATATACTCTAGGGGAGATGAAATACGAATATTTCAACAATGGTACATTCAAAAGGATTGGAAATATCTAATTTACCTGATATTTCCTCTTTTTTGCAGCCGATCAACAAACATCTATTTCTGAAGTTGTTATATGTTTTGTCATATTGTTTTTTTTTGTGTTGCTGTCCCAAAGATTTATAGTCTGGAAACTGGTTTATTATGTTAATTACTCCAACATAGGTTATGTGCTAGATATGTCAGAAAACAAAGATATATTGCTTGATGTAAACAACTTTTATAATAAAAAGCTTGTACATAATGTCCTCTAAAGAAGAAAACGATTACAAAGGCTGTAATTATGATGATGAATTGGTCCTAAATTCATCTAGGGTGGTGTTACAAGATAATGAAATAGGGAAAATTTATTTTAATACTATGAAGGACATAGTAGAAATAACATATAAATGTTCTTTTCACTTATAATACAAAATCAATCTACTAAATCTAAGAACTAGGTTATGTTTAAATTACATAAAGTATTTTCGGAGCAGTGGGAAATGAGACCTATATGTCTTGCAATACTAAAATCATACAATAAAAAAATTCATTTATAAGTTTTGTTAAACATGTTTTTATACAAGGATATAATCAAAGAGTTAATAATAATTGAATTGAGGTAAGAGAGTTCAACAACAAAGTACCTTAAATACATGTACCATTGAATTTTTTGATATATGTAGTGATCTTGAATGAATAAATATATTGTTTGTAATCCATATCGATGCTTTTAGAGAGGAAAATATGGAGGAATTAACTTTTAGGGTCATTTTTACCAATGATCTCAGTTTGGAAAATTTCAGGTGAACAAATTCAGGAGCAATTTTGAGGCCTTTAATGGCCAATTTTTGTGGTCTTGACGTTATTATGGATCTACATTCTATAATATACACAATGGTTCTTTTCCAATGACGCATTAGTTTCCTCAATTAGAGCTCTAATGAGAAAGTTATGCCTCCCATAAGTTGGCCTACTGAAATTCACCAACATAATTCGAGAGGATGTTAGGTAAACCCCTGTTACTAGGGGAAAATGAGCTAGCCTCATGGGAACTATGAAAAAGGATCTAGAAGGTTTGATTTGTAACTCATATTGAGGGCTGAAGGGTCAAATTTAACCCCTAGATGGCTAAAAAGTTATGTTATAGTCAGACCACAAAGAGGAAAAGAGGTTCCATTCTATTCGCGTGCATTTTGTTCCATAGATGAGTAGAGTAGTTGAGAATGGATAGGGAGAGAGAAAATAAAGAGGGCATGTGTACTGTAGTAGTCCACGATCCATAAGCCTCACTTATTTGTACTTGCATCCATTTCCATTCAAAGAAAGAGGGAGCAAAAAAACCTCACCTTCCAACTTTGTTTTCTCTTGTCAGGGTTTCCTAGGTCATATCGTGTGTTATTATTATTGTGAGTGATTGTATTTGTATTAATTATTGATTTTCCACGTTTCATATATTTGATGCGTAAACACAACACAATAATTAACAAATCTATAAATGTAAGGAAAAATTAACCGTTCGTATTAGACCAAGTGCCTTTGTGTATTTTATGGGAATTTGTAGAGGATCTAGATATTTTTAATCAAAAAGTCATAAAACCCCAACCATAGCCAATGTATTTATTTATCCATCGAGATTTAGTAGAGGAGATGTTCTCAAGGTTGGAAGAATAGGTCATATATATTAGCCATAACATGAGTCTCCTTATGCTGTATCTAGTGAACAAGTTGGGAATTAGAGAATATGGAGGTTCCAACTCAAAGGTTAGATCAACGGGAACATCATGGAATCAGGAAGGACTAGAGAGGAATCCTAAGAAAGAACCTGAAAAGGAACAACCTAGTTTGATTGTTGTGAACCATTCACATTCCTTGTTGAATATGGAAGCAAAGGCTGGCATCAAGCCATATCAATGTGAGATTGATGCTTTGAAGTAAATCACTAGTTGTAGTAGTTAGAGGTTTATTTTAGTGTTCATCACATAGGATAAGTATAGAAAAATACATTTGCACATATGAAATTAGAGGGGCATGCCCCGAATTGGTGGGAAAAACACACAAAAATGTTGAGACTGGAGGGAGACCCTCCAATGAATAAGTGTATTAAGCTTGACTTTTCTCCAACTGCTTCTGCACTGCTTGGTGAATCACCTGAATCTGCTGAATGAAATTTCATGCTTTCTCCCTATCATCTTGCCCACTAGAATCTTCATCTCTCCCCAAGACCATGTCTAAGGGATCCTTTGGAAAATATTCAAAACATGTCTTGAGCGGTGAGATATGAGTGGATGAATGCAATGCCCGGTTGTATGCATGTTGTACATAAGGAAGTCATCCCACAACTTGGGATGCTTGCCATAATAACTCAGAGTAAATTTATCACTGTGTGATTGACAACCTTTGTTTTTCCGCTGGTCTAGAAATGAATTGTCGTGCTCCTCTTCAGCTTGGTGTCCATCATTCTCCACAAACTCATCTAAAATTCTCCAAGAAAGTGAGAGTCTCAATCTGACACAATGGATGTGGGCAACCCAAAGTGGACCCATACAAATTGGAAGAAGAGATGAGTAGTTTGTTTTGTAATGACCTACTTTTTAGAGGGTATTAAGACACACTTTTTTCTAAATCAATCCACAATGACATACAAATAGTCATGACCTCTCCTAGACAAAGGCAAACCACCAACAAAATCCATCGACACACTTTCCCATGGATGAATCAGAACAAGAGGAGTGGTGTGTAGAGCCCCAATTTTCTATTAGTGGGCTTGCTAACTGAACACAACACACATCCATTTACATACCGAGTCACAATATTTTTCATGTGAGGCCAATAACACAACCTCTTCAAATGACACAGTTTTCCCTACACCAAAATGACCTGACACAGGAGAGGTATGCGCATCTCTGATTACATGTATTCTCTCATTGGTGGGGATACAAAGTTTTCCAAGGTGATACAACAATTTTCCCTGCTAATGGTATTCATCCACATGGAATCCATGAGTCAAATTTGCATAAATATCCTTAAAATCATCGTCATCAACATAGTGTTCAACATAAATTTCAAAAGGTAAAGAAGATTTTTTCAAAACTATAGATGCAAAAATAGGAGGATGAGAAAGCATATTTTCCACTTTGATGTTGGTGCCCTTCTTGTATTTTATTACCAAATGAAACTACTAGAGGACTCCCATCCATTTGAAATGATGTACTTGTTTAAGCTTGGTTTGTGACTGGAGGTACTGCAAGGGTTGGTGATTGGTGTGAATGTTGGTATCCTTTCCAATCAAATAATGCTTCCACTTCTTCATGCTTTGAACCGAGGCATACAACTCCTTGTCATATGTGGGATAGTTCACAACAACTTGGGAGAATGTCTCTGAATGGTAACATACTGGTTTCCTCTATTACATCAACATTTATCCCATGGCGTACCCATTGGCATCTGTCTCAATCTTGAAAGACTGGTAGAGGTCAAGTAAGACCAAAAATAATGCGGTATTGATCTTCTCTTTTAGTGTATCAAAGGATTTATGTTGCTTTCGCATGTTATATTGAAAACAAGAATTGCATCAAGATACACAAGTATAAAATCATCAAGAAAAGGCCGAAAAATATCATTCATCACCCTCACGAATGTGGCCGGAGCATTGCATATTCTGAATGGAATCACCAACCATTCAAACAACCCTTGTTTTTTCTTGAATACAGTCTTCCATACATCATGTTTTGCAAACCTGACCTTATGATAGCCACTGCGCAAGTCCAGTTTTGTGAAATAGACAACATTTTTCAATTGATCTAATAAATCATCGATGTGAGGGAGAGGGTACTGATTCTTCACGTTATTTTGTTGAGTGCTCTATAATCCACGCACATCCTCCATGTGTCATCCTTCTTTGGCACCAACACGATGGGTGAGCCACATGGAGAAGAACTTTGCCTTATGAACCCTTGGTTTAGAAATGATTGTACTTGCTTCTTTATCTCCTCCATCTCAATTGTTGACAACCTGTACATACCAATGTTGGGTAAAGGAGCATCTTGCTGCAAGTGAATCTCATGTTGGATCTCACGCTTTGGAGGAAATCCACTTGGTTCCTGAAAGAGCCCATTATAGTTAGAAACAATTTCATACAATTCCTTTTTGTGAGTGGGATCACAACCATGGAAATCTTCAGATGTCTCTACATATTTTGTTCTCACAACCATGAGCATGCACCCTTTGCTGGAATTGATCAATCTCTTCATCTAACCTACACTTACAAGACTAGCGCTGATTTTGGCACGATGAGCTCTAACAATGTATAAAACCTCATCTTTCGTGATATGATACTTGTTTTCATCGCGAAAGAAAACTCCTTTCCTATCATACAAATATGGACTCCCCAATACAATACCACGTATATCTAAGGGTACAACATCACGATCAACCTCATCTACTAGTTTGGATGCAATCAAAAATCTAGCTCTACACTTCTTGGTTACATGTAATTTGGCTTTATCGCACACCCAACCAAGAGGGTAGGGTTTCAGATGAGGCTTGGTTTCTAACCCTAAATTCTTAACCAAGGATTTTGAAATCAAGTTTGCTTGTGAGCCCGGATCAAAAAGGTTTCCACTTTAGTATGTTTCATTACGACTCTAATGTGTAACAATTTAGTCCTCTTTAATTCGTTAACGAGAGACTCATTTGAAGAACTTGTACTTGAATGCAATTCAGAATTTTCATTAGCATGAAGAGAAAGAGTGCCTTGTATGCCCACTTCTGTGATTTGTGTCTCGTCATCAGAATCGGATCCAAGGTCCTGCTATATGGTTTCCACTGTCTTTTTCTTGTTCCTCCCACCAAATCTCTTTGGTTTCAACTATGAATGAAAATTACAACAATTTTCATCATCATGGCCTTCCTTCTTGGAATGTGTGCAAGATGACTTTGCTCCTTCCTCCTTCTTGGTTGTAGCTGCCTTCTTGTCCTTTCCCTAGCCTTTTCCTTTGAACTTTCCATTATGAGGTTTGAAAGATGATTTCTTCGGTTGCTCTTCTTTATCATTCTTGCCCTTGCTTTCAAGGTGAATGGCCTTCACATTGGTCGCATCAATAGTAGTAGGATCAAATAACAACAAATAATGCCTGGTGTAGCTATGTAAAGCACCGGTATAATTTGCTATAGTTTCTGGTGAATCAAGTGACATGCCTAAATTAAAAGTTTGCTTTCTAAACTATTATGCGAAGCTTTGTACATTTGACCCTTTCCTTGTCTCAAATATTTCTGTTCCATTAAAGCCTTTTGTCAATAACACGGAGGATAAATCTGATCTTTTAATGCATAAACAAAATTGGACCAAGAAGAAAAGAGATTACCCAAGTTTTTGCTACTTTTCTACAACTTGCTCTCCTACTAGACAAGAGCGATGCCACTTAGCTGAAGAGATGCTAATTAGATCTTGGCCTCATCTTCCTTGATCTGTTGAATATGGAAATAAACCTCGATTTGTCTAATCCAATTGTTTAGTTCCTCTGCATTACATTCTCCATTATATGTAGGCAAATCAAACTTTACATCTAGATTAAAAATGGCTTCTTAGATGTATTCCTATGATGCCTGTCAGAGTGATGAGAAGAAGAAGAAGAAGAAATGGAACTAGAGGATGGAGAGGGTGGTTCAGGAGGCTCTCCTCTTTCACTTTCATGATTTACCTAGGCATGGTCATCTGGTTCTTTCTTCTCATGCTTGATTGTCTTCTCATATTTTGTAAACATCTTGTCAACTTTCTTTGCCATGGTGAAGAAGATCTTGTGATAATTTCATTCTTCCTCTATTCGAGCTTCCTCATCTACCATATTCCGTCTTCATGGTGCACACCCCACTTCAGGATCAAAGTATTTAAGTTTTCCTTGTCCTCTTTGGAGCTTGTTCTTGATTAACATTCACTCATGTAACTTGCATCAAGAAGACCTTATAACACCCCCTCCCAGATCTACTCAAAATAACCATGTCAACCAGGGTAAACATGAGGAGAGATGCTACTACAATCATTTTTGACCTCCTATGTCACCTTAAAGAAGTGGAATCAATGGACCATCACATACAATCATCCAACATCATCAACAGAACCCTCGGGAGACAAGTCATCCACTCAGACAACCTGTTCCTGGTTCCTACTGTTATTCTGCAACTCTCAGGCCATAGTTGCTCTCATGCTATGGGAAAGGGAGAGGTTAGTAACCTAAAGTCACTATCACAGGCCTGCCTACTAGTGACTGCGGACCAAAATTTCCAGTTTTGTGCCAATGACCCTAGGAATTAAGCCGCTTTTCTAGCCGATAATCTTGGCCTTTGCCCAGAACTTGTTGTAACTTCCAGAATTCATTAAAAAAATAATAACAATGTTGATCAATCAAAAATCACCCTCAGGACTAGGCCTGAGCATCCCCAACTGGGACTAACATTATGTCAAATACTTGGCATTAATGAAACCTACAGGTCTAGGATACAGGACAAATCATAAATGGCTGAAACAACTTATGAAACATAACCAGAAGGATCACCTCCTTCTCCATCAGACTACTACATCATCAATTAGGTCTTGCATGCATCCATTTAATAGTTACAAGTATATATATGAAATAACCATGACATGAACCAACCATTCAACCATGCTTATAACCAACATAAAACCATATAAATATCAGACATTTGAAAACCATTAAATCCACATATAAATCAATGAAAAAGTAAGAGAACTTAGCTTTTATTCATCATAGGCAAATCCGACTAGGTTCGGAACTTCCACGTACCACCCGACCATAGACATGGTTGAACCAAACCTCTCTTTCAGCCAGTCACCCCCGTGTCATATTCCAAGCATGAATGTGGGATATCATAGAATAACCAATCCAAGAACAACCAAGGGAATCCAGAGGTTAAACCATCTCCACCCTCATACAATCGTGATCATACCAAAACCAGTTCTCCGATCACAACTGAACAAAACTTGGAATGCCATTTGGAATCCATCACTATAATTGAGGAATTTTTCGTCTCCTTGTCTCTCAGGATTTACCACAATCCAAACCCAGATCACTAGGGCCTAAACCAAGACTGCTCCCTGAGGATTTACTATGTATCCCTCCAAAACCGGTCAAGGGATTCCTAGGCCTTTAGGAATGAACCTTGAGAACACCTTCGCTCCGGATTCTGAAATCCATTCGATAATTCCAAAGTTCCAAAACCAAAATAAACATCCCAACATACCATGGCATCCAGAAAAAGGCTAGCCTAGGCTGAAATCCACTGTCATAACCCAACAAAACCATTCCACCGACAGTAAGAGAACCATACACCAACATGAAAATCCATGCATGTCCAAACCAGCTAGGAAATCACACATGAAAAATGTTACCTGTAAGTATTCCTACTGAAGTTGCTTGAGTCCTGCTTTCCTTTCCTTGATCATTTCTTGCTTTCCCTTTCCTTTGCTCCAAACTAGAGTGCTCCAAGAAAACTCTTTGTGACCAAGAGAGTGAGAGAGAGAGAATAATGAGAGAGCTCCAAACTTGAACATGACAAAAGCCATGAACTGATCCTCAGAAGCCTTTTTATGCATGAGGTCTCTAATATCTTCATTTTCCATTAGTTTCCTTCAATTTCCTCCTCACATGCAACTTGTGACCTCTTACCTTCCTTTTCTCCTAATTTCTTTAATTTTCATAAATAAATGTGTCAAAATGCCTTTTTTTCCTTTTAATTCCTTTTAATGCCTTAACCTTAGCCTTTGCCAATTCCTTAATCAAAACACACATTCAGTGATGCCCGCTAGGATATATTTTCCCAACATTAAGCTTGGAATAAATGTCCCTTAACTGTGGTCTTATTTTCCCTTTATTAACTTTTATTACATGAAATTTTCACCAAAGGATGTTACAGAATCCTCCCCCTTGGGGAACACCATCCTCAGTGTTAAACCACACCAAGACCTCCACAAAAATGTTGAAAAGCAAACATACTACCTATGGAGCTCTATAACTTAGCTCGTTGCAGTATTTATAGTGAAGAACCTGCTCAAAAGCAAAAAATCGTGACAATGTGACAATATAATAACCATAATAACATGACACCCATGCTGCTTATTGTAGCTTTATAAATTATCTCATGGTGATATTTACATCCATATATATACATATACAAATATCAAAACATCAGCTAAACATATGCCAAACATAACCAACATTAAACTAAAATTGCTTTGCCTCAACCGACAAACAATGAAGGATATAGGGCCTGCATCTGATCTGCCATCTCCAATGTAGCTTCTTCAGGCCCAAGGTGCTTCTAGTACACTTTAACTTGCTCTATGGCTCTGTTCTTGAGCATGAGATGTTTCCGTTGCAATATGCACTGAGGCTCTGGCTAGAACTCTTCTTCTTGCTCCACTTGCAAGATAGACCAATCAATAACATGATCAACATCCTTTATATACTTATTAAGCAATGAAATATGGAAAACATCATTGAATTTCACTGTTGGAGGCATTGCAAGTCGATATGCCACTGGTCCAATCCTCCCAAGGATCTCAAAAGGCCCGCAATATCGTGGTGCCAAATTGGCACATGAACCAATCCTCAAAGATATTTTCTTGGGCTTGATGTGAAAACACACATGCTCCCCAACCTAAAACTCTTTGAACACCCTGGGATGATCTGCATAACTCTTATGTCTATCTTGTGTTGCCTCGAGATTTTTCTTTATAACCTGCATTTCCCACTCCATGTTCGTCAACATATTCGGTCCAATAAATACCTTTTTCACTGGATCACTCCAACTGATGGGAGTGTTACAACTCCGTCCATACAATTTGTCGAAAGGACTCATCCTCAAGGACTCTTGATAACCATTATTGTATGTGAAATCAACCAATGGAAGATACTCTTCTCATTTCCTATGCTGGTGCATTATGTACATCCTCAACATATCCTCCAAGATCCTATTGACCCTCTCTGTCTGACCATCTGTGTATGGATGATAAGTTGTGCTGAAGGCCAACTCTGTACTTGAGCATGCAAATAGCTCCTTCCAAAACTTGGAAGTGAACTTTTCATCCCTCTCTGACATAATATTCTTTGGAACACCATGTAGCCTCATTATCTCTTTGATAAACACATGTGCTACCTCACTGGCTGAAAATGTAGTCTTTAACGGAATGAAGTGAGCTACCTTGCTCAACTTGTCAACCACGACCATCATAGAATCACGTTGCTTCACTGTCTTCGGAAGACTTGTGATGAAATCCATGGAAATGACCTCCCATTTCCATTCCAGAATCGCAATAGGCTATAATAGACCACTTGGATCCTCGCATTTTGCCTTTACCTGATGAAAATCTAAACATCTAGCCACGAACTCAGCCACTTCCTTCTTTAGATTTGACCAATAGTAAAACTTCTTCACCACCATCAATGTATTTTGATATTCTAGATGACCCTAATATGGTTTCACATGAAACTCCCTCAAGATGAGCTTCTTGAGCTATTGCAATTCGACACATAGATCCTATCTCGAAACCTCACCAACCCATTTGCCGTGAGAGGATAGTTTGCATCCTGATCACCTGTACCTATACCTGTACTCTATTGTAACTTGTGCATAATCTCCATGTATTTGTCATCCCGCTGTCATGCCTGCAAGATATTGTCCTATAACTCTGTCCCATAGGAGCTTAAAAATGCTATATGATTTACATGTACCTTCCTGCTAAGAGCATCTGCAACCTGGTTCTCCTTCTCTTTGATATATGTAATCTTGAACTCAAACTCACTAAGGGTAGCCAACCATCTAGCTTTCCTGGCATTTAGATTTGGCTGGTCAAACAAATGCCTCAACCCACTGTGATCGCGCATCAATGTAAAACTCCTTCCCAGAAGATAATGTCTCCACATCTTCAATGCATGTATAATCGTTGCTAACCAAGATAAGGCGTTAGATAGTTTTTCTTGTGCTCATTCAATTTACGTGACTCATAGCATACTACTTGTCCTCTTGGATGAGAAATCCACCAAGTACCCTTTTGCAAGCATCTGTACACACTACAAACTCCTTCTCTAGATCTACAATCTTTAGCATTGGTGCATGTGTCAACAACTGCTTAAGTTGCTCAAAACTATCTTCACATTTCGTTGTCCATTCAAACTTCTTACCCTTCCGCTGCAATGATGTGATAGGATATGCAATGCGTGAGAATTTCCTAATGAGCCTCCTATAGTGACCTACCAATTCCATGAATGATCTCACCTCATATACATTCTTAGGAGATGCCCATTCCATGATGGCCCTTATCTTTTTTGGATCTACTGTTATTCCTTCCTTGGAGACAACATGTCCCAATTAGTGTCCCTTAGTCTGAAAGAAGTTGAACTCGATAATATTAGCATACAACAACTCTCTTAGAAATCTCAACACTGCTGCTAAATGTTCAACATGTTCTTCCTCATTCTTAGAATATACCAATATGTCATCAATGAATACAATAACAAACTTCTTCAAATAATGACACAACACACTATTCATCAAACACATGAATGTAGCTAGAGCATTAGTCAAACTGAATGGAACAACAACAAACTCATAATGCCCAGACCTGGTCCTAAACACAGTCTTGAAGATATCCTCTTCCTTGATGCGTACCTGATGGTATCCCGATCTCAAGTCAATCTTAGATAACACTACTGCTCCCTTTAGCCGATCAAACAAGTCATGAATCCCTGGAAAACGGTACATGTTCTTGATCGTTACCTTGTTTAGCTTCCTGTAATCAATGCATAATCTAAGAGTACCATCTTTATTCTTTATGAACAACACTAGTGTACCCCAAGGTGATACACTGGGTCTGATGTATCCTTTGTCCAACATTTCCTTTAGCTGCAACTTCGACTCTACCAACTTAGGTGTGCTCATCCTGTAAGGTTCTTTCGATGCTGGAGTTGCCCCTGGTACCAACTCAATAGAAAATTCTTTTCCCCATTATCATCCACACACTTAATGGCCTTGTCTAAGAAATCCACTTTGGTTCTATGAAGGTATAGCCAATCCATACCCAAAAGCATACTATATGAACCCAATGGCAATACATTCAAATGCACTATGTAGGCATACCATTTAACTCAAATGCACAAGATCTTACCAAATGGTGAACTCGCTTCTTTGTACCTGTAGCCAATTATACCAACCAAGATTCTACATGCACTTATCCACCAAGTCAAGATTAATATAACTATAGTTAGATCTAGGATCAATCAAAATAGAAGCAACTTGATCACAAAGCTTACCGTCCATCTCAATGATTGATGCCTAATGATTTTCCTGCCTGTTGTCCACAACTGCATAAATCTAAGGAATTATATAACCAACATCACAAACTGTATGCGCCTCCTGAGCATTATAGATCTAGGTCTACCACCACTCTAATACTACGGACAATCCCTCTTACGATGATCCTTACCACATATCCAACACTACAACGGTTCCCTACCATCGACTATAGCCTGCTTCTCACCATGTCCCTTCTTAGTTGTATTGAATCTCTTGTAAGGAACTGCATTATCTTTCTCACTTGCATCTTGAGGTCTTTTGCACTTTGGTGGCCATTTTCCTTTATCTTTGTCGTTTCTCTTCAAGTCACATTTTGGCTTAACTTTGCGCTTCAATTACTCATAACAATGCTTTAAATTTTGGATGGCCTCCTCCAATGATCTAGGCTCATTGAACTCAATCTGGTCTCTGTATGAAATTGGAAATCCACTGATGAACCTCTGAACCTTGGCCTTCTCCTCTCTGAGGTAAGGCACTGTTACGCAGTAATTTGTCACCGTTGGTCACCGTCCTTGTTACCCCTGCTTTCGCACACTGGAGGACACATTTATGGACCTGTGACCAGTGACACAACTTGAAAACACTTGCATTGAGGTCTCCTAAGTATGAACTTCAATATCCCTGAAGACACCCTTTGAAGATTAACCTTGGAAAATGCCCTTTTTTCATTAGCGCGGGTCCACAGTGTCTAAACCCGCGCCAATGGCTCAGTTCCTACAAAGAGGGCGCGCCCATGGATGCGCTGTCACAGAACAAAGCCCGCGCCACACAAAATTAGTCATGATTTTTGGCCAACGCGCACTGAAGTGTTTTTTCCTCCATTACTCATGCAGTTCCCTGGGGAAAAATCCCATGGATATGATCGAGTGTCGTCTTTTTCATCCATGACAACTCAGTCCAAAGGCTATTCTGGGACAATACCAAATCCTCAGTAGGTGTCCAGATACGATGAATACTTCCACCTCTTCCATCTATAAATAACTGTCACCTTGCATTGAACCAGCTAGTGTTGAAGTTTTGAGTTTTGTACAAGAGCTAAAGTAAGCTGAGATTATGCTAGATTGATAGTAAGAGCTGAGAGAGAAGTTATGCTGCTAGAATGTTGAGAGGGGAAGTGACTTTGCAAGGCATGTTTAACTGCTGACCCAGTTGGAGGAGATTTGCAGTGTCAAGCCTTTATTGGTTGTAATTCTTCTCTTCTTCTATTGAATAATGAACGACTGTTATTATGGTTCCACTCACGTATTCTTCTGATAATATTTGAGTTATATCCTGCTTGACTGATATATAATTGTATAATATTGGATTTTACACTTGTTTTGGATTGTTCTTTGTTTGTGCAGGTGTCCATGCATGGAACGTAAGGATAGTGACCGGCCAAAGCTAAAGGACAGGAGCGACGTTTCTTCCACGACAAATAGCGTTGGACTCTAGGTAGGTCTTTCTGACCAACCTTTAAATTATGCAATTAGGAACTTGCATGCAGCGTGTATGATTGTTGTTAGACCCCTGTTGGGCTAGTGGGATCCCCTCTGTCCGCAGAGGGGATTTACCAACCTCAACAAGGGCGATTAGTTGAGCTATCGCTAAAAGAACAAGAAATGGAAGAAAAACTTCTGGAGCGAGAGCGACAGGAAGAAGTTCTATGGAGGCAGAAATCGAGAATCCGATGGCTGAAGGAGGGGGAGAAGAACACCAAGTTCTTCCACAGAACCACAGTGCAACGGAGAATGCGAAACCAAATTTCACAGGTTATCAATGCCGAGGGGGCAAAAGTGGAGACTCGGGAAGAAATAGAACAGGAATTCCTATGATATTTCAAAGGAATGAGTCAAGAGACAAACATCAATAGAGATGAGGCCATAGATAGCATCATAGGGCATATTCCGCGGCTGATAACAGAGGAGCAAAATTCTCTGCTTCTCAAACCAATTAGTCTCCAGGAGGTAGAAATTGCTATAAAATCTTTAAAAGCGGGAAAAGCTCCGGGTCCCGATGGCTTCTCGTCAAACTTTTTCCAACACTTCTGGGAGTTAATCAAATGGGAAGTGTGGCAAGTTGTAGAAGAATCACGTAGCATGCGATGGATGTATCCAGGCCTAAATGCAACTTTCATATCTCTAATACCTAAATCGGAGGAGTCCAACTCTCCTGACAAATTCAGGCCCATTGCCCTGTGCAATATCATTTACAGGATTGTCTCAAAGGTAGTGGCGCTCAGATTGAAACCGATGCTCCCTGTCATCATCTCCCCAGAGCAGTCCGGATACGTCGAGGGAAGGTAAATTACAGACGGAATAATTCTCACACATGAGACAATTCATTCTCTCAAACATTCAAAAAAACCAGGTATGCTTCTAAAAATTGATCTATCTAAAGCCTTCGATAGTATAAGCTGGGATTACATGCAAAAAATCTAAAGTGCTTTCGGTTTTGCAAATGCATGGATTCGATGGATCATGAATCTTATTTCTTCCTCCTTCTTTTCTATCTTGATTAATGGGATTCCCTCCTCAACATTTCGTCCCTCAAGGGGATTGAGACAAGGAGATCCTCTGTCTCCGTTCTTGTTTATCATAATGCCGGAAGGCTTGGGAAGAAGCCTTAACTCAGCTATCCGGTCCCAAGCCCTCAAAGGCATCGACCTTCACGGCGCTCCAACCATTTCCCATCAGCAATTTGTAGATGACAACATGATCTTTGGCCACTCCTCTGTCCAAGAAGCTAGAACTCTAAACACTCTGCTTAACAACTCCTCTGAAGCCTCTGGCGCTCTTATTAATAAAGTAAAATCCCAGATATTCTTCTTTAATACCCACCCGACTACTCAGCGAGCCATAGCTCGAATTTTAGGCTTCTCCATTGCCTCTTTACCTTCCAAATACCTAGGAGCCCCCCTCATAGCTTCTGCTCAGAAACACTCATCCTGGACTTATCTATTGGAGAGGCTGGAAGCCAAACTCTTCCTCTGGACTCACCGCTCTCTAAATATGGCCAGCAGACTAGTGCTAATCAAGGCAGTACTTCAATCCATGCCATTTTTTATCACCTAGAACTGCAGTCACATGTACATAATGTTGTCCAAAAAACTTCATTGTCAAAAATGGGTGTCAAATGGTTGTTGTCCTATGTTTGTTACTTAGGGATCATGTTTTAGAAAGATATTGATGTGAATCATTTTCAATACCGTTATTCATCCTCCATCATGATTGTATAAGGCATGTCTTATCTTGTTTACGTCACTGGTCCTTTTCGCATTTCCGCAGCGCAGTTTGATTGGCTGATTTTGCAGCGCAATGATGTTTTAGCTTTTTCGCAGCATGTCAGTAACCAGCCATTTCGTAGCGCATTTTGTTAATTTATAACTATCTGCGCTACGAAATCACGGATTCAGGGATTCTGCAGCACAAATTCTTGAAATGTCATGTCTAGGGGGATGAGTCATTGTGTCTGTCCGTTTATTGTCAGTTGGCGTCCTTTCCAAGCGATTATGAGCCATCATTCCACCAGACGGTTCATAGCCACGCACATAAAAATCATTCAAACGGTTTTGTAATGCATGGTAGTGTTATGATGTTTGTTAATGATGC
>APFE031020623.1:391558-475101 GCA_000404065.3 Pinus taeda
AAGTATTTCTTGTACAGAGATCGACTGTATGGGCATTCACCGGATATCTCACCTTCCAAAAGAAGGATGAATCCAGGGGCTACCTGGCCCGATTACAGACTCTGCCTGAAGAAATAAAACGTAGTCACTTCCTGAATAATAGATCTGATGATCAATCCTCGCTTTGATATCCTGTAGAAATCTCTTCTAAAAATCAACCAGCTCTGATACCATGTAGAAATTTTGAATAATTTAACACATATTCAATGGAGATTATCCTGATCATGTACTATTGCGGAAAACATACACAATACATACGCTCCTCTACGTTGATCATCAATATAGCAGCATCAATAACAATAAAACATCAAGAGCATTCACACATTAACACAGTATGTATCCCGGGGAAAGCATCTCGCTAAAAACCCCAACTATCTGTATATTAATGATTGAGTCATGTAACATTACACAACAGTACAATGCTTATCACAAGCAATCCAGTACCATCTCCACCTGTTACACACAATACAGCTCAGATCTGAATCAATCACTGGCTCAAATCTCCTTCGCTGCTTGCCTGCCTCCGCTGCTCAATACTTGCACAAGAACCGGTTATAATACCAAGGCAGCCACGTCTTTCCTTGGCTAAATCACGTATTTCCAAGCTACAATGTGGGAAAACTCATTGGCATACTCAATCCCCTGATTTGTGCAAGATCTGGTGCACAACCATAGTCACAACCGATAGCAATCTGATTCTCTAACACCTGTCCCTGCTAAACTGAACATGCACTGACATGCAACTGAGTTAACTGATGTATTCATTAGTTGTATTATGAGTTAATAACTTGTGAATTAATTAATAACTAATTCACCCAACTCATCTCTAGTCTATTCGCCAGTTAGACTAAATACAACCAGTTTAACAAAAGCTAAACTGAACACAACTCCATCAACGGCACCTCCAGTCCACTAAACTCAACTCACTTGAGTTCTAACTGAAGTCATGCATGCAAATATTCAACTAACCCATAAGAACCACGTATTTCCTTCATGCAATTGCATGTGCCACATCCTTAGCTCGAACTGAAGTGCTCCAAGAGAATAAGATTAAGTTTATAGTCCAAATATTATTGTGAGATAATAATATTTGACTTTTCTATTTTTAGCCTTGCAGTCTAAAAATAGACTCTGCCCATATGTCTAAAAATAGAAGTCCATCTATTTTTACCAACATGACCAATCATCCACAAATAGCATCCTGCAACTCATAGACCATGATCCATATGTCTAAAAATAGACATAGTCTAAAAATAGACTTGCGCCAAAAATAGCCTGCGGGCCCACTTAGTGAAGGCGACTCCTTTCCACTAAGCTCCATCATCGTGTTGCAATCTCAACAAGCATTTCTTGTTGCACACTTTTCAACATAACTCATCGAGGATATCTAGTCTGCAAGATCATCAAATCAACGTGATGCATGTACAACATAACCATAATAACATATAGACATATATCAATAAGTGCATCAATCCATAACCATCATACTAACTAGGGTCCATTCCTCAATCCAATGCCATATCAACAATGCATAATGTGACCTCATGCATACTCCAGTATACACATTGCCTCATGCAACTATCCACTTGCATAAGCAATGCCTAATCAATTACACATACACATAACCACATGTAGTCAATCATAAGCGATCAATTCTTGTAATTGACCTACAAGATTGATGCATGTAAACAAATAACTGAGAATGCAACCCAACATAAAAGGATGTAATCAAGTTGCATATAATTGTATAACCAATCATATTCTCATGACAATGCATTCCATAAAACTGACATCAAGTTCCTCATGATAACCTTACTACTACCATGATCAATATGATGCAGTGCAACAAGCACATGGAACACAAGTGTAAGAGCCACACATGAAATTGGCATGCATGCATGACCAACACATTCACCCATATATGTAGCACCAGATATGACCCAAAGAGAGTGTAACCATGCTCTGATACCAATCTGTAACACCCCCTCCCAGGTCTACCCAAAGTAACCATGCCAACTGAGGTAAACATGAGGAGAGATGCTACTATGATCAAATTCGACCTCCTATGTCACCTTAAGGAAGTGGAATTGATTAAAAATTACATATAGTCATCCAACATCATCAACAGAACCCTCAGGAGATAGGTCAGCCACTTAGATAGCTTATCCCTGGGTCCCACTGTTATTCTACAACTCTTAGGCCATAGTCACTCTCATGCTATGGGCAACGGAGTGACCAGAAACCTAAAGTCGCTCTCACAGGCCTACCTGCTAGCGATTGTGGACCAAAATTGCTACTTTTGTGCCAGTGACCCCGAGATTTAAGCCACTTTTCTAGCCCAAAATCCTGGCCTTTGCCAAGAACTTGTTGTAACTTCCATAATTCATTAAAAACATGATAACAATGTTGATCAATCAAAAATCACCCTCGGGAATAGGCCTGAGCATCCCTAACCGGGACTGACATTCTATCAAACACTTGGCATCAATGCAACCTATAGGTCTAGGATACAAAACAGAGAATAAATGACTAAAACAACTTATGAAACATAACCAGAAGGATCACCTCCTTCTCCATTGAACTACTACATCATCAATTAGGTCTTGCATCCATCCACTTAGCAGTTACAAGTAAATATATGAAATAACCATGACATAAACCAATCATTCAACCATGCTTATAACCAACATAAAACCATATAAATATTAGAGATATGACAACCATTAAATCCACATATAAATCAATGGAAAAGTAAGAGAACTTAGCTTTTATTAATCATAGGAAAATTTGACCAGGTTTGGGATTTCCATGTACCACCCAACCATAGAGATGGTTGAACCAAATATCTCCTTCAACCAATCACTCTCATACCATATTCAAAGCATGAATGTGGGATCTCATAGAAAAACCAGTTCAATAACATCCAAGGGAATCCAGAGGTTAAACCACCTCCACCTTCATCAAACCGCGACCACACCAAAATCGGTGTTCCGATCACAACCAAACAGAAATTAGAATGCCATCTAGAATCCATCACTATCCTTAAGGAATTTTGCATCTCCTTGTCTCTCAAGCTTTATCGCAATACAAACCCAGGTCACCATGCCCTAAACTGAGACTACTCCCTTAGGCTTTACCATGTATCCCGCCAAAACCGGCCAAGGGATTCCTACGCCTTTGGGAATGAACCTTGAGACCACCTCTGCCCTAGATTCCGAAATCCATCCAGCAATTCCAAAGCTCAAAAACTGAAATAAACATCCCAACATACCAAGGCATCCAGAAAAAGGTAAGGCTAGGCTGAAAACCACTATCATAACCAAGCAAAACCATGCCACTGACAGCAAGAGAACCATACACCAACATGTAAAGTCATGCATGTCCAAACTAGCTAGGAAATCACACATGCAAAAGGTTACCTACAAGTATTCTTGTTGAAGCTGCTTGAGTCTTGCTTTCCTTTCCTTGATCCTTGCTTGATTTTCCTTTCCTTTCCTTGCTTTCCTTTCCTTGATCCAAACTAGAGTGCTCCAAGTAAACTTTAAGTGACTAAGAGTGTGAGAGAGAGAGAATAGTGAGAGAGCTCCAAACTTGAAATGAAAAAAAGGTTACCAACTTATCCTTAGAAGCCTTTTTATGAATGAGACCTTTGTTTTCTTCATTTTCCATTATTTTCCTTCAATTTCCCCCTCACATGCAACCTCTGACCTTTCACCTTACTTTTCTTCTAATTTCCTTTATTTTCATAAATAAATGTGTCAAAAATGCTTTTTTTCTTTTTAGTGCCTTAGCCTTTGTCAATTTTCCTTAGCCAAAACACACATTCAGTGATGCCCACTAGGATATCTTTAGCCAACATTCATCTTGGAATAAGTGTCTCTTAACTATGGCCTTATTTTTCCTTTATTAACTTTTATTACGTGAACTTTTCAATAGGACTATTACACCAACCCCTAATCTCATTTATCGGCACCTACTGGAAGGAGCTCCAACCCCCTTATTTGATTTACCAGTTACTACTGGAAGGCATATTCGACTCCCTTACTAAAGCCTCCAACCCTCAGCACCACAATGGACCACTTTTCATAAATTTTCACATTGGATCCACCCGATACAAAACATCACAACTTGTAGGCCACTTTTCATCAAATTTTCAGACTAGACCCATTGCCATCATTAAGACCAATATCAAATATCAAAACTAAAATTGATCATTGCAACAAATCACTCAATCATTGAACCAACTGAATCAACCAATCACTAAACCAACTGAGGGCCAAATCAATCAACTTATTCTCAAACATCCAAAGTAGCTAAATCATTGTAACCAGAATACCAATATTCAACCCAAACACTGCATCAACTCACTGACCCAACCGAAAACCCTGATCAATAAAATGACAGAATATATATATGCTACTTTACTTTAGTAAGCTCGCGTGTATACACAACTTCCTTGAAGCATACCAGCATACATATCTCAAAACACTAAACCCTGAAACTAAAGCACTATTATTTGTAAACACATGTTGAGTTAAACCCTGAACCACTGAATCATTCTGAAATAATCACATAACCATCATAGATGTTCAATCATATATATATTTAACCGCATCATCACTCTTCAATCAATCAATTCAAATTCATTCATTACTGTTAAACCCAAATCATCAAGTAAGACTTCATTGGGAGACAACAAAAACACAACAACATTGATTAGACTAATCAAACATATTTTTCAGAAGAAAAAAAAACACTAACTTATATACGCTCTTTCCTCAAAACACTTCCGAGTGTATACTCACTTTTCAGGAATCAAACCCGCGTACAGATCTGAATAGATGCACAAGTTACCAGCATTAAACCTGTGTATTTGCACACCTTTCAGGTTATAAAACTCGCATACAGATATGCAACTTTTGACTTATAGCTTTGCTACACAACAGATCTTCAAAACAAACCCATCTCTCGGCATACACAACAAAACATGCATTAGACATAAATATTACAGATCTAATCAATCCACTATCAATATATTCATTTCAGATATATTGGATCTGATCCATCATCAAATTCCATGGTGAATACGTAGTTTGAGATCAAACAAATCATTAATAGCCCATTACATGAAAATTTGCACCAAATCTAGCTATTCATGAAATATTCATCACTTGCACAAAAAAATACTTTGATCTTCATCTCCTTATATAGCTTAGCCCTTGTCCAATGCCATAGGTCAAAAACATACTAATGTCGATGGTATTCTTTGATGGGATCAAATATTCATTGTTGGGCTTAATACCATGGGTCAATACTATGGTAAAGACCCTTATTATTTAGAATACCATGGTGTAGAAATTGTATGCACCTTTTCTACTTCATACCTACATATGTACATGGCTTTGCTTCATAGAACCCGCTTACACTTCTTCAAAATTCATCTTTATCATTCCTATGTCTCTAAACTTCTATGCCTTTGACCAAACTCTCGATCACATGTAGAAACATCCTATTGACATCTTCATCAAGTAGGTTGCCATCAAAAGACAACTCATCAAGCAGTTTTCCAACAAGGACAACACATTAGTCATAATACTAGCATTCATGAATCTATATGTATCATATTGAGTCTATTTTATACTTTTTGAGGGTTGTCCTGTTGATGTAGTATGTTTTTACAGTCTCAAAAGGTCTATAGGAGAGGTGTCATGAGGTAATAAGGCCTCATCTGTAGTTGAGTTACATTTGTGCTAGAGGTCTAGTTGATGTGTGTGTGAAGTCTTGTTGAAGTTATGCAGCTGGGTTCCTAACATCATGTTAGGTTTGGAATCATGGTTTACAGGTCATATTAACGCCTTGAAGCTTTGTTGCAATTTTGAGGATTGGATATCTTTTTTTAACCTATGCTTTGCCCTAGTCTCATGGATGGAGGCTCATCAGAGCGACTGAAAAGGTCCAGTTGCTTGGAGATAGACCCATGCAAGCAACTAGAAGCTCTAGTTGACTTTTTGCAGGCCTGTGCATGCGACCAAGAAGATTCACAATTTTTTCTTTGGATTTCTCATGCTCATTCACAATTAATTTTATTTTGGTGGAGTCTATTGTTAGATTTTTCCATAAAAATATCGAAATTAATCATGGGGCCTCTGGAAGGTGATTCAAGTTGAAATTATCAAAAGGCTAGTGGAATGAGTGGCTTGATTTGGTCAAGATTCCAATCTCAATCATATATAAGCATGTGAAAATTTTTTGTGTGAGATCCATCATCTAAAGAATATATTGACTTAACCATGTCGAGAATTTACAAATACGAGAAGGAAAGTTTCTCATTTGTATTTTTTCTAGCAATGTGAGTGAGTGAGTGTGCATGTGGAGAATGTGCACAAACCAGTGATTGTGGGAGTAAGCTAAGAGTCTCAAAATTGCAGTGTGTGCTTCAGAACTTATTTTTTAGTTTTGTTTCAAAGTTGTGTGTAGAGATTAAACATCAATTTTGAGAGTGTATGTAGAGAGATTGTTTCTCTCATTTGGAGTGTGGAATTGTGGTAGCATGATTGTGCTTATTTATTGCTGATCTTATTTATGCAATAGTGTTTTCAATTCTGAATTTCATTATCTTATTGCAAAATTGTTTGTACTTGTAGTGGAGGTTTCAAGCTAAGTTCATATTTATTATCTATTGTAGGACTAGGTGCTCCAATTTGGTTGTAACCAACATTTCTTAATTTAGTCAAGGTGTGGGTGTTCCATTTCTAGTGGTGACTAGTTGATGTAATGTAAATGAGAATAATTTTGAAGTAATAGATAATAAGAAGAAGAAGCAAACAATTTGGTGGTTTTTTTTCCCTGGAGGGGGGTATTTCCACCTAAAATCCAAGTGTCTCCATGTGATGATTTCTTATGTTTTTCATGTGCATGATATTGTTATATTTGTTGAAGTGAATTTGTGAATAAGTTTTAAATTGCACAAATTTTTATAATATTCTTGTATTATTGATTCACCCCCCCGCCTCTTAGTGTTTCTTTTTTCTAATAATTGGTATCAGAGTCAACTCCTTTGCTGCAACTTGACCATTGAAAGGAGAATTTGAGAAGGGAAAATGGTTGCCCATGATGTGAAAGTTCCAATTTTTTATGTTGAGAACTATAATCTACAGAAGATGAGAATGGAAGGCCATCTCATGAGTTTAAGCGTTGATGTTTTCTCTACTATGGTTATTGGTTATGTTGTTCCTTATGTTCTTCCTTCAGACCCTAGTAGAAAGAAGATATTTCAAAACAATGCCAAAGCTAGAAATGATATTATTGCGGCACTTAGTGAGAGTGAGCTGATAAAATTGATGCACTGTAAATCAGCCAAATAAGTTTTGGAAAAACTTGAGAATAGATATGAAGGTGATAAGAAGGTGAAGAAATCAAAGCTCCAAACCTATAGGATGAGGTTTGAGAGCTTGAAAATAAAAGAAGATGAAACTATTGCAGAATATTTCCAAAGGGTTGAATCAATAACCAATTTGATCAAGAGTATAGATGAAAATTTAGAACATGAGGTCATTATTCTGAAAATATTGAGGTCTTTACCAAAAAGATTCAATCCAAAGGTTTCTTTTTTTGAAGATATGTCATATTTAATCACTCTTACTATGGATCAATAGTTTGGAATTCTTACAGCCTATGAGATGCGCATTGTAGAAGAGAAATATGAATTCATTAAAGTTGCATTCAACACCTCTAAGAAGGTCAAGGATATTACCAAAGAGCTCAAGAAACTTCAAAATAGAATGAAGGAAGAGGAAGAGATTTCTAGTAGTGAATCTAATGAAGAATTTGCTCAGTTTTCCAATAAATTAAAGAGAGGTTATGGAAAGTATAAGGGCAAACTTCCTTTCAAGTGTTTTGAATGTGGAGAAGTTGGACATTTTGCTGCAAAATTTCCACACAAAAGAAGTGAAAAGGAAGAGAAGAAGAAGGATATGAAGGGCAAGGATAAAAATCAAAAATTTCAAAAATCAAAGGCCCAACAGAGGAGGAGTTACTACTTAAAAGAAGTGATATTTCATATGAAAGCAATGATAAATCTTCATCAGAAGAAGAAGAGCACAATGAATGTGTTCGTATGGCATTTGAGTCTAAAAATGAATAAGGTATTGAGGATGGAGGGATTGATTATGAAGGTGATCTCATTACTTCACTTGATGAGCTAAGAAAAGTTAGAAATAAAAATAAGATGTTGAAAGAAGAAATATGTAAACTAAAGGAGAATAAATCCTTTTTGGTTAACAATTCTTTGAAGACCCAGTTGGATAAGCTTGAGAAATTCAAAGAAAATTTGCTGCAACAAATTGTGATTCAACCAAATAATTTGGCCGAGTCAAAGAAATAAAATGAATCTTTGAAGTAGAATATTGGAGGAGCTCATATTGCATGTACTCATAAAGAAGGCATCATTTGATTAAAGAGAGAATTGGAGGAAGCAAAAACCAAAGAAAATTTGCTTACATATCAACTAGAATAGTGGAAAGGAAATTTTCACAAAATTGAGGAATAAATTGTTTCATTAAGGGCCAATCTATCAAAAGCAGAAGTTAAACCATGTCTAAATCAGAAATTTGTCATGGGATATGAAACCTTGCAAAATATTCTCAACATGCAAAGGTCACCTAATGTAACACCTTCCTCCCACATCTACCCAAATAACGAGCCAAATAGGGTAAACATGTCACGAGAGACTACTATGATTGGATTCAACCTCCTATGTGACCTTAATGAAGTGGAATCAATGGAAACACAACATACAAACCTTCCACATCAGCTACAGGACTCCTAGGAACCATCCCAACCACTTAGATAGCTAGCTCCTGGGTACCACTAATTTTTTTACCACTTGGCCTCTCTATGCTCTCATTCTATAGGCCTTCTAGCCTCCAGGAGGCTTTATACGCTCTCATGAAAAGACATGCCAGCATCCAGGGACTATTTTGCTCAGTGTTGTGCCAGCATCCCCGGAATTTGAGACACTTTTTCAGGCTGAGAGCCCACGTCACTGCCCAGAATATAATGACACCGTCATAACAATAAGACAATAGGGAAACAATGATTCAAATGTAAATACTTGAACAAGCCCTTAACCGTACCCCTACTAGCCATGCCAGCCATTTCGTCAAACATATCACAAATATGTAATCTACAGGCGTAAACAACAGATTTAAGCATAGGGATCTCATACTTATCTAAGAATCACTAAGAACCATTGTTCCCTCATACCATGTGTTGTGTTATCATCTATTACGTCATAGATACAATGTCCACTCATTTAAAAGAGAAAACATGATGAGATCCATACATAGCCACTGTCATAAAACATATATATAACCAGCATGATAGCAATAGAAATACCATTGAAATCACAACCATATGATCCACATATAAGCCAGTATGATACTCATAGAAATATAATGAGAAATAACCTTATATTGATGATGCAAAATAAAAACCCAGGATGGGACTACCATGTTACACCCGACTATAGAATGGTTGAGCCAAATATCTTTTTATCCATTCACCCCCATGCCATATTCCAAGCATGAATGTGGAACTCAAACCAAAAGAACCAACTAGGGCATCCTGAGGCTAACCACCTCACCCTTATCAATAGACCAGTATTTACCGTAATCCATCCTAGATCACTAGGCCAACACAATAAACATGTAATAATACCCTTTACCATGATCTCCACTAGATCATAAGGCCAAACAAGCATGGATGCCATCGGATTTCTCCACCTACACATGAAGAATTTTCCTGTTTCCTAGTCTCTCAAGCTTTACCGCAATCCACACTGGATCACTAGGCCCTAAACTCAAACCCACTCTCCAGGATTTACCGCATATCCCAACCGAGGAATACTAGGCCCAACAAAGAGCATTCCACTTCTTATATTCACTATATATCCTACCATTCACTAGCAAGGATTCGTAGGCCCACCGAGGCAACACAATCTTGTCTTTACCACAACCCACAATCTAGCTCAGGGATTACTAGGCCAATGGATTTATTGTGATCCATAGTTTGGTTCAGGGACCATTAGGCCATGTGCTCTATCATTCAAAAGTCCACCTCACTCAGCTTCAAATCCATCTGGAAATCCAGCTCAACCAAAACATGAGAATCCCATCACACCATGGTTATCTGGAAATGGAAAGTCTAGGCTAAAAACGCTGTCACACCTGGAAAAACCCATTCCATAAAAGCATAAGAACCACATGCAATACCATACATGACAAATCTATCAAGGAAAATATACATGCAAATTGATACCTACAAAGAGTACTAATGTAGCTTCTTAATCTTGCTTTTCCTTGCTTGATCCCTACTTCCTCTTGCCTTCTTTGCCTTTCTTGATCCAATGCCAAAATGCTCCAAGAAAAATAAAAGTGTCCAAGAGTGAGAGAGAGAGAGAGAGAAAGAGAGAGAATAATGGGAGAGCTCCAAAAGTAAACTAACAAAAGGTTACAAAATGATCCTTAGAAACCCTTTTATCAATTAGGCCTTTATTTCCTTCATTTTCCATTATTTTCCTTCATTTTCCTGCTCACATGCAACCTGTGACCTTTCACCTTCTTTTTCTCCTAATTTCCATTATTTTCATAAATAAATGTGCCAAAAATCCCATTTTGCATTTCCAAAGCCTTTGCCTTTTCCAATTTCCTTAGCCATAATAAACCGATGAACACCCACACTAGGATGTTTTGCTAATACTCAGCTTGGAATAAGTGTCCCATCAATTGTGGTTATTATTTTTTCCTTTATTAACTTTTATTACATGGAATTTTCACCGTGGTTGTTATAGAACCCCCTCCCCTTGGGGGACATCATCCTTGGTGTTCAACCACACCTATACCTCAGCAAACCACTGACACACAAACATATGGCCCATGGAACTTGATAACATAGCTCGATGTAGTATTTACAATGATCACCCTACTGAGAAGAAAACCAACATGACAACATAACAAGCATAACATCATAATGAAATGACACCCATACAACTTATTGGATATTTATAACATAGCTCATGGTGGTATTTACATCCATATACATATGTACATATACCAAAACACCATAGCAAAACTACTTTGCCTCAACTGGAAAACAATGAAGGATACATAGCCCACAACTAATCCACCATCTCACATGTAGCTTCATCAAGCCCAAAGTGCTTCCACTACACTTTAACCTACTCAATTGCTCAGTTCTAGAGCATGAACACCTTTTTCTACAACATACATTAAGGCTCTAGCTGGAATTCTCCATTTGGTTCCACCTGCAATATAGACCAATCAATCACATGATCAACATCTTTAACATACTTCTTAAGAAATGACACATGTAAAACATCATGGATTTTCACTATCGAAGGTAGTGCAAGTCGATAGGCTACTAGCCCAATCCTCTCAACAATACTAAAGGGTCTACAAAACCATGGTGCCATCTTGGCACATGATCCAATCCATAAGGAGCTCTTCTTTGGTTTGATGCACAAGTACACATGTTCCCCAACCTGGAACTCCATGAACAACCTCTTTTGATATGCATAGCTCTTCTGCCTATCATGTGTTTCCTTTAGATTCTCCTTTATAAACTGCATTTCTTGTTCCATGTCCACCAACATGCCTAGTCCAATCAACACCCTGTTAATTGGATCACTTCAACTGATGTGATTATTGGAACTCCGCCCATACAATGCCTCAAATGGACTCATCCTCAAAGATTCATGATAACCATTGTTATAACCGAACTCTACCAGTGGAAGATACTCTTCCCACTTTCACTGTTGATGCATCATGTACATCCTCAACATATACTCCAATATCATGTTGACCATCTTTGTCTATCGATATTTCTGCGGATGATAAGTTGTACTGAAGGCCAACTCTTTGCCCAAACCTGCAAACAATTCCTTCCAAAACTTGGAAGTGAACTTTACATCCCTGTCTTACACAATCTTATTTGGAAAACCATACAATATAGCCACATCTCTAATGAATACCTGTGCTACATCACTAACTGAGAATGTAGACTTCACTGGAATGAAGTGTGTAACCTTTATCAAATTTTCCACCACTACCATGCTGGAATCATGTTGTCTCACTATCTTTGGCAAACCTGTGATAAAGTCCATGGAAATGACCTCCCATTTCCATTCTGGATTCGAAATCTTCTATAGAAGTCCACCTGGATGCTTACACTCTACCATCACATGCTGAAAATTAAAACACCTAGCCACAAACTCTGTTACATCCTTCTTTAGGTTCGACCAATAATAAAATCTCTTCACTGTGGTCAATGTCTTCTGATAACTTGGGTGACCTGAATATGGTTTCGCATGAAACTCTCTCAAGGTCACCTTCTTGATCTCACTACTTTCTGGCACATATATCCTATCTCTTAATCTAACCAATGCATCTATTGTAAGACTACAGTCCACATCCTATGCACCTGCACCTGTACCTATACTAGTACATGTACATGTACTAATACCTCTACTTATACCTATACTCTGATGCAACTTGTGCACAATCTCCATATACTTGACATCCTACTGACCTGCTTGCAAGATCCTATCATGTAAGTCTGTCCCATAGGAAATCATAGTTGCTAAGTGATTTTTACCTATACCCGCCTACTAAGAGAATCTTCCACCATCTCCTTTCCTTTGATGTACTTGATCTCGAATTCAAACTCACTAATTGTGGCCAACCATCTATCTTGTCGAGCATTCAAATTCAGTTGGTAAAAAATATACCTCAACCCAATGTGATCACTCATTAGCACAAACCTCCTACCAAGAAGATAGTACCTCCACATCTTCATTGCAAGTATGATTGCTACTAACTCAAGATCATGTGTCAGGTAGTTTTACTCATGCTGGTTTAGTTTTTGTAACTCATAGCATACCACCTGTGAATCCTACATAAGGACTCCACAAAGTCTCTCTTGCAAGAGTTTGTACATACCACAAACTCCTTGTCCAAATTTGCAATATTTAACACTAGAGCATGTGTTAAGAACTACTTAAGCTACTTAAAACTAGCCTCTCACGCCTCTGTCTAGTCAAACTTCTTACCTTTTCTCTGCAATGATGTAATAGTATAAGAAATATTTGAGAAGTTACTAATGAACCTCCTGTAATAGTGTGCCAAACCCATGAAAGATCTCACCTCATCCACATTTCTAGGTGCTACCCACTGCATTATGGCCCTTATATTTTTTGTATCTACTGCAATGCTCTCCTTGGAGGCAACATCTCCCAAGTAATGTACCTTAGTCTGAAAGAAATTGCACTTGTTGAGCTTAGCGTACAACTGATGTTCTCTCAACAATCTCAACACTACTGCTAAATTCTTGGCATGATCTTCCTCATTTTTAGAATATACTAATATGTCATCAATGAACACAATAACAAACTTATCCAAATACAGACATAACACACTATTCATCAATCACATAAATGTAGCTGGAGCATTACTCAAACTGAATGGAACTACAACAAACTCATAATGTCCATACCTGGTTTGGAAAGTTGTCTTGTAAATTTCCTCCCCTTTGATGTGTACCTAGTGGTATCCTGATCTTAAATTAGTCTTCGAGAACACTGTTACTCCTTTCATTTGATCAAACAAATCATCAATCCTCAGTGATGGTTACTTGTTCTTGATGGTCACTTTGTTCAACTACCTGTAACCAATGCACAATCTAAGAGTACCATTTTTCTTCTTCACAAAAAATACAGGAGCACCCCAAGGTGATACACTTGGCCTAATGTATCCCTTCAACTCTACCAACTCAGGTGTGCTCATCCTATAAGTTGCTTTTGATATTGGAGTTGGACCTAGCACCAACTCAATAGAAAATTATACTTTCATGTGAGGTGGAAACTCTGAAATATCTTCGGGAAACACATCCTAAAATTGTTATAGAACTAGGTACCCACTCAAAACATCTGCATCCTCAACTTCCTTACCTTTTCTACTAGAAATATGTACGGAAAATAACACACACCCTTTCCTGTGATTGTGCTTTGCCTACATAGGTGTCACCATCCTAACTAATGTGGATTTCTTCTTTCCTACAAGACTCTTGATTCCCCATTGTCATCCACAAACTCAATTTCTTTGTCATAACAATAAACCTTGGTTCCGTGAAGATACAACCAATCCATGCCCAACAACATATTGTATGATCCTAATGGTAATACATTCAAATGTGTTGTGATATGCATACCATTCAAATCAAACATACTAGCTCTTACCCAATGATGAACTCACTTCTTTGTACCTATAGCCAACTACACTAACCAAGATTTTGCATGAAATTCCTTACTTAAACCATACTTATCAACCAATTCAGGACTAACATAACTATAATTAGATATAGGGTCAATCAAAATATAAATAGTTTGATCACAAAGCTTACCATCCATGTCAATGATAGATGCCAGGTGGTCTACCTGCTTGTTATCCAATGTTGCATACATATGAGGAACACTCTGACCAACATCCCCAATAGTATATACCTCCTGCGCACTATATATCTAAGGCCTACCAACCTAATTTTATGGACAATCTATCTTAAGATGCTCCTTACCACATGTCCAACACTCCAACCGACCAGTACTCTTACCGCTATGTTGCTAATGTGACCTATGTCCCTGTCCAGATGCATTGAACCTCTTTTGTGGTGCCACATTTCATTTATCTTCTACATTATGAGGCCTTTCTCTTTTTGGCTTCCATTTACCTTTACCTTTGTCTTTTATTTTCCATCCTTTCTGAGATTCAATCTTACACTTTGATTGTTCATAGCAATGCTTCAATTTCCCAATAACTTCCTCAAGTGACCGAGACCCATCATACTCAATCCAATCTCTAAATTCTAATGGAATAAACTTTATCTTTCTCATATTTAATATATGGTACATACCTCAATATCTCCAAGAACTTAGTCGTGTACTCTTCATATGTCATTGATCCCATCTTTAGCTCATAGAATTATTTTTCCTTACTATCGTAGTACCTTTCTGACAAGTACTTCTTCTTGAAAAGCCTCTAGGACTCGTGCCAATTAAATTCATCTGTCCTAATGTCTCTAACCCACTTCACATCTTCCCACAAGATGTCTGCTTTACTTCTCATGTTGAAGATAGTTATTCTAGCATTCATATTATCTATGTACTCATGCAACTCAAAGAATATATTCATCCCAAGTATCCAAGCCTATGCATTTTTCAGCTTCTTGACATCTCCATCAAAATTAGGTTTCTTTTCTTTCTTAAACTCATCTAGAAATTATCCCCTAACACTACTCCTGTGAGGATGATAACAATGACAATTGTGATGCCTATCAAAACCAGAACTAGTATAATACCTATATCCATCACCTCTCCTATCTAGAGTATCCAACAATATTCCATCTCTAACTATGTCATTTCTATTTGACCTATAACCACCATGAGACCTACTGCCATATTCCCCATTAGTTTTTTCCTCGTGTCCATAGTTGATCCGAAGTGGCCCTTGTGATTGCAATTATGACAAGCTTTGAAGAAGTATAGCATTAACCTCTATTTGTTTCTCTTGTGCATGTATTATTTTTTCATTGTCTTCCTTACAACTCCTTATTTATTCCTTCAAGGTTCTCAATGTGTATGACAAATCAGAAGTGCCCAAAACCATGCTTCTCATCTAATTCATAGGGAGAGCCTTTGTCGTCTACCATCTTGCTAGTCATTTTGATCTCTTCCCTGCAAGGCATACTATGTCGGTTAAACCAAATCACAATAAACCAACATACCTAAGAAAATTTTGGGCAGGATATCTCATCTACAAGATCATCAAATCAGCGTGATACATGTATAAATGTAGTCATAATAGCATATAGACATATAATACATAAGTGTATAACCATGTAACCATAAGTTTAGCTAGAGTCCAAGCATCAATGCATGGCCATATCAACTACACATACCATGACCTCATGCATGACAACAACAACCATATTTACATACACTGACAATACACAAGTATAAACAACATGTAACCAATCATACACTCATGATGACATACTTCATAACAATAACATCCTCTTTTACATGGCAACATCACTACAACCATGACTAGCACAATGCATATACAAAAAGCATGTAGACCACAAGGATGATTAATCACACGTGAAAATGACATGAATGCATCCTAAGCCTAGAAATCCTAGAAAGCCTCGGGATCCATGCTTTACCAAAAAGGAAATTTGATCCAGACAAGATAGCATATAGCATCACTACTACAGTAAAGATCAAGCCTTATAACCATGAAGCTAATGATTTTGAAGACCTTCTATAGTCGAATGAATCCTTCAAACAATTGTTCAAATGGACAAGGACAAATTTGAGTCCTGAAGATTTTGAAATCTTTCAGGAGTTTAGAAACAAAAGGCTCGAAATAATTCTGCTATATTTGTTAAAAACTGAGGACAAACCTACTCCCAGTGTGACTGTCAATAGTGAGGGGCCTAATTATCGCATAGAGTCCCAAGTGGATACAGGGAAATCACTAGATACAGGGAAGGCCCAAGGCAAAGAGAATACAACAGAATCAGCCAGGAAGTCATCCGAAAAGTAGAGTATGAGCACCCCACATAAAGATATCAATTCTAAGATCAAAAGCAACAGTTTGGAGTAGGAGTGGGATCAATTCAATAAGAAACTACAAGACACTCCCAAGACAACAGATTCCCAGGAAACTATGGAGTATCAAACTCCTCTGCATGTTCAGAAAAACACAGATTCTAAACCAATGGATGAGCAAGTGATAATGTCTCAGCAGATTGAAATCATTCCCACTCTGCCCACATTAGAAATTGTCTTAAAAGTGACTAAAATCCCTCCTCTTGATGTATTCTATAGCCTGCTTCACAAGGTTGTAGTAAGAAAACAAAGGAAAAGGAGAAGGATAGAAACACTCAAGCTCCCACCTGGGAATGAGCTGATGGACATAGTCTGGAAAGACATCCCTTCCAACCCAGCTGAAAAATTGACCGAATTATCACAGTTTATAGGGGCGTATGCAACGACCACCATGGACAAAGTTACCGAGATACCTATTTTGTTGAAGGAAAAGGAAGAGAAGATTGCACATCTTAAGCAATAGCTCAAAACAGATAAGGCAAGTGTGAATAGGTAGTCCGCTAAGTAGCTAGCCCAATTGCAACAAAGCATAGAGGTGTTGAAGATAAGCCATGAAGTAGACATATCAGCCAAAAACATATAAGGATGTTCCTACTATCGAGGAATTCATCAAAGAGGCCCAATAACTAAATTCGCTCTTATTAAAACAACAAGAACAACTTTTCCAAAAGATGTCACATATCGCTCCTTATTTGATCACTAGTGACCATCTAACAGATAAAGCAATTGACCAAAGAATTGAGTTTACTGATCTAAACAGAGGAATCTTAGAATTCGTCGAGTGGAAAGAAATAGAAGAGGGGAGGAAGTCTAATCTACCTGAGATTGAGGAGACACACAAGGACATTCTTTCCACAGATTGGGATGCAAGGATCAAACAAGTTGAACTAGCAGTGGCAAGAGCAGCTGGGGTATCGAAGAACATAGTAAAGGCGGTAAACCACACTTTGTTTTCCACCAACCTGGTGAAGAAAGGCAACTCGAAAGAACTGCCCGATTTAAATGACTTGCATAAAATATGGAAAGAAAGGGCGGAAATCGAAAGGGAATCAATTGCAAAGTTAGCAAAGACTAATTGGGAGTCATATTGGCAATACCTCGTCAAGCCACATAGTCAAATCATGACCCTTAATTTCTCGCTCCATTAAACTCAGTGGATGTTGCCACCTCCCACAGATGCAATTTTTGCAGGAGAGGTCAGAACAGAGTTTGGGGCACCTCCTCAAATCAAACCGATGGTTGATATATGTGATTTGAAAGACAAGCTAGCAAACAAAAAATCATTATCATAGCCTCTACTCATCAAGTCACTTTTTATTTTTAGATTTAGTTAACTAGTTAAGAGGAAGGTTGTTTGAAACCTCCTCAAAATTTGTATAATCTATTTTTTAACATTAGTTAGAATAGTATTTATACCCTTCTCATGCATTTAGAGAAGGGTCCATAATTTTATCAAAAACATTTGCAAAGAATGCACTTTTATAAGTTTGTGAATGCTTTGGTGAAATTATGGAACATGATCATTTCTTTTAAATATCAGACTACTTTCCTTTGTTGATACACTATTATTTACTTGGAATATAATTTGATCTGAAGAAAGGAGTTGATCTATGTCATTAGTCAAATGAGCATAATTTCACATATATGGTACTTCTATCTTGTATGATTAGTCCTGTTTCTATTTAATTAGTGACAAAACTTTATTTTCATGAATTATATATGAGATATGTTCTTTTTGTTAAGCATTAATTGCACTATTGTATGATTCCTAGCTGAAATTGATTATTTTCATATATAAATCATCATATATGTGATATAGTTTATACATTTCTTTGACTAACTATTTAGTCAAATAAATTATCTCTACACATTATCATCTCTGTTTTATATGTGATTGATCTTTATTATCACATATCAAGCAGATATATTTTTAGATCGCATATTATACAGAAATACCAGGGTTTATATTAGATTAAGTTAGCTAGAGATTTGCATGATAGAATAGGGAACTTAGTTACCATTATTCTATTGCAATGACTCGAAAACCACCCACTCTCATTTTAAAACCCATTCTGGGAAACTGGTCCCATCATCCCCACTTGGAGCCACCACTTAAAACGAAAAAGGAGTTGTCTTAAGGTTCAGACCAGCTGGCTATCCCCCATGTGGGAGCAGTAGAAATCTGAGGCCTCAACATTTTGGCACTAGAAGGAGGGCCATCAGATTATGAATGGCATATAAACCTAAAGATCAATCGAAAAACATTCATAAGAGCCAAAACCCCTCCACCACTTCTACACCTTCTAGATCTTGTTCAAAATCTTCGGATCAGAAATCTAAAGTTGTAGAAACATCTCCCTCATCTCCTGAAGTAGTAAGACAACCACCTTCTCCATATTACACTCTCAAGTCTCCCGAAGTCCATTCTTTGATACAAAAATTGCAACAAATATCCATTTTTGCTGAGAAACTAGAGAGGCCTGAAGCTTCTGAAGAAAGTGTTACTTCCTTATTACGAGAAACTGGTGTATTAACTAGATTTCAAAGTGAAAGGCTTGGAGTAACTCCTTTTGAGTTTCCCATCCCTCCATGATGTAGGAAAGTTATCGCATCAAGATCTGAATCGGATACCAGCAAGATCACATCACCCTTCCATCCATTCACTTCCCCATTCATTTCTACTCAATCCACTTCTTCTCAACTATCCACTTCTCCAGCTAGTACTGCTATTGTAGTACTAATCCAGTAGTAAGTTCTTCACCATCTATAACTACTTTTAGACCGGCCTTCCCATCTTCCCAGTCTCTAACTCAAGTTATGGCCAATCAACCCACTCAACCTTGGACAAATCTTAGTGTTGTTCTAGTTGCTAATCCAAATGCTCTCCCAACAAACCCAGAAAAATGGCTACCTAAGTACAATCCTAATGATGGTCTTCCAGCTGAAGAACATCAAAATAACTTTATGTTAGCCATGAATCTTAATGGAGTTTCACATGAAGATGTTGTAACCAAATTATTTCCTTATACCTTCCAAGGATCTACTTGGTCTTGGTATTTTTCCCTTCCAGCAGGTTCAATAAGAGACTAGAATACTTTTCAAGAAGTATTTATTAAAAATTTGGTGATGATAGGACAATAGAATCCTTAATCAATGATATTTCTAACTTAAAAGACAATTCAAATGAAATGATCAAAGACTTTAACTCCAGATTTAACAAGTTACTAAACAAAATCCTAGCTACCTCAAAACCTGCAGTAGATGTGCAAATAGAATGGTAGATGTCCTCCCTTCCTTCTAATATTGCAATTTTTGTAGATAGAGCCAATAAGGCTACCCTTGTTGAAAACATGGAAGAAGCCATGTCTGTAGAAAGAAGAATTATAGCTTTAGAAAAGAGATCATAGACAAACAAAAGGAAGTCAAAGAAAGTAACATTTAAGGATGATTCAAAAAAGAAAACTTCAAAGGACCCTTTTGATCTTGAAGGAGTTCATAAAGTGTTAAAAACCATGTCTAATGAAATGATCGAAATCAAGAAGCAGGTCACAGAATCCTCTACTCCCAAGAAACCATTTTGCTCATTTAAAAGAAACCCTTCTTCTACATCGCAACCACCGAATAATATTTCAAATTCTGAATCTGATCAAGAAACAGAAGAGGACTCACCAGCCGAAGAGGAAGCCGAAATAGAAGAATAAGTTGAATTAAATGGAATGTGGGATTTCATTCTTCCAACTAAAGAAGAAGAGAAAGCTATGCCAGTAACTACAAGAAGAAAAAACTCTCCTGATATGTCTATAACGAATCAGAAACAAAAAATTGCTACTCCTGTAAAGGAGAAGATAGTAAGTAAGAAGTCTAAGACTAGTCAAACTGATCTTATTCCACTAGATCCTCCAAATGCTTCCCAAATATTGGTAATCTCAAATACAATGGAATATAACATAGTCAAAGATATGAAAAATAAAAAAGAAAACATTTCATTACACGAACTCACTAAACTCAAGTAACAACAGAAAATTCTATTAAGAGAGTTAAAAGCAGTTCTTATATCCTCCCTGCCATTTGCTGCAGTGACTCAAGCTGTCTACGATATGGGAAAACCTCCCTCTTCTTCAAATAAAGTAAACCTGATAGATTTAGTCCTGATAGGTGATAGGTATATCTCTCATACACCTCCATTTCTTCTTACTTATGATATTTTCAACAGAAATGTCCATAATTGCCTTGTTGATTTAGGAACCTCTTCAAATATTATGCCAAGGACCATGTGCACCAAATTGAATATTACACCTCAAAAATATGTAGTACACATAGTTCAATTGGACAGGACAAAATTAGAGGTACTTGGAGAAATAGCATCAATTTCAAGTAGGCTTTCCTCTAATCCAAAAGTTTCGCAGATAATCGATATTCTAGTGGTTGATACCCCCGAATTTTATTGTTTAATTCTAAGTAAGGATTGGTTTGAAAAGTTACACAGATACTTCACAACTGATTGGTCTCACATGTGGTTGCCACACAATGGTAAACCAAACCAAATAAGAGTAGACTGAGAAAACTTCATGAAATACAAAGTCACTAATCTCGAGGGAAGTAATGAACCTGTTGCTTTCACTAATAATATCATTGGAAATTATTCAACTGAGTCATTCATGGGATCCTATAATACTCAAAGGTCTCCCTTTTTGAATGATGTTATATTGTCTCAAATAGAGAATTTTGCACAAACCAATGCTTCCAAATGTGTAAATATAGTAGATAAAATTTTAGATAATTCATTATTTTGGATTCGCTATTTTGATGGTTCCAAATTTGAAGATGGTACAGGTGTAGGATGCATTTTAATCAACCCACAAAGAGCGAAAACCATGTTACCTTGTAGACTTGAACTTCAATGTAATAACAATACCATAGAATTTGAAGCATTGATTCAAGGGTTGTATAATGCCATTGGACTTAATGTCAAATCTTTGTAAGTATATGGAGATTATGAAATAATCGTTAAATAGGTAAGAAACAAAATTCATTGTGTGTTTGGGTGCCTTAAGAATTATCAATCTCTAGCCTAGAATCTTACTTCTCATTTCACTACTTTTAACATTTCTTCAGTTCCCAGATTGTAAAATGCAAGTGTTGATTTAATTGCTAATGTGGCATCTAAGCTTATACCTTCAGAAGAATTTAGTCCAGATAGATTTTAAATAGATTTAGTTTTTAGGTCATCCATTGCCGATAATGTAACAAATTGGAGAGCGTTTAATAATGATGCTAATATAATCAATTTCCTTACATCAAAATGGTCTTATGAGGAACAGATCATAGATGAACATGAGAATGATCTGCAAATCAACCATAAACAAGATCAAAACCCAATCCTAAATTCTATAGTTAAGATGGAAGATCTCTATGATTTAAAGGATAGATTCAAGAAGACAACTAACTCCAAAACTCAAAGTTCGACTTTGAGATTTGAAGTAGTAAACCTAGGGTCAACTAAAAAACCTCAAAATGTCAACCTAGGTCTTGGTTTATCATCTAAAGAAAGGATGTCATTCATTATGTTGTTAAAAACATATAAAGGTGTCTTTTCCTAGGATTATGCAGATCTCAAGACCTATGATACCTCTGTAATTCAACATACCATACCAATGACATCAAATGAAAAGCCAGTACAACAGAAGCTTAGGAAAATTCCCCCAAACCTTGAAAGTCAAATCAAATCTTAGTTGAACAAGCTTCTCAATGCCAAACTTATATTTCCTATTAGACACTCAAAGTGGGTATCAAATATGGTCCCTGTGAGGAAAAATAATGGTGATATTAGGATTTTTATTGATTTTAGAAACCTAAATAGAACTTGTCAAAAGGATAACTTTCATCTGCCTACTATGGAGAAAATATTGCAATCAGTTGCAGGTTTCGAATTAATGTCTTTTCTAGATGGATTTTCAGGATACAATCAAATTCTTGTACATCCAGATGATAGATTGAAGACAAAATTCAGGACCAAGTGGGGGGCATACGCTTATCAGAAGATGCCTTTCGGACCCATAAATGTAGGTGCTACATTTCAATGTGATATTGATATTGCTTTCAAAGGTATGATTAATAAATTAGTTGTTATTTACCTAGATGACGTCACTGTCTATTCCAAGGATAGAAACAATCATTTAGATGACCTAAAGCACATTTTTAAAATATGCAAGAAATATGGCATTTCTTTAAATCCAAACAAATCTTATTTTGCTTTACCAGAAGGAAAACTCCTTGGATTTATAGTGTCCAAGAAACTGATTTACATTGATCCTGATAGAGTTCAAGAGATTGAAAATATTCCTCTCCCACATAACAAAAATACCATGTAATTGTTCCTATGCCAAATTAATTTTGTAAAAGGATTTGTTCTAGATTTTTTGTAGATTGTCCTACCCCGTCAAGCAATGATAAGAAAAAACATAGTCTTCAAGTGGGATAAAGATGAAAGAGAGTCTTTTGAGTTGATTGAAAAATCCATTATCAATTATGCTTCTTTAACAACTCTTGAATTTCTCAAACCTTTTGTGTTGTACACTTTTTCATCTGATACATCATATGCAATAGTTTTAACACAGATGAATGATCAAAATATCAAGGCACCCATCTCTTTTTTCAGTTCCAAATTGTAACGTGCCAAGTTAAATTATTCAGCTGTTAAGAAACGAGATTTTGTTGTTTTTAAAACTTTGAAACATTCAAACCTTTTCTTCTCAAAACCCATACAAATATAGTAGTACCTTACCCTGTAGTAAGGAAATTATTGATTCAAATAGAAGTAGGGGAGAAAAGAGCCAATTGGGTTACTACGCTTCAAGAGCAAGATGTAGAAATTTGACCAGCTAAAATTGTTAGAGGCCAAAGTTTTTGTAGGATGCTAACTAGAGCTTCCCACTTATTAGCAGAAGAAAGCCAAGGTAATGAAGTGAAAATATCATAGGTAAGCCTCAATGATGCACAATCACAATATGCTGATTTGAAATTTTATTTGAAGAATTCATATGCTCATATGCATCTCAATTATGAAACAAAGCATGCTTTAAGGTTAAAATCAAATCAGTATGAATTAATTGATGATGTATTGTTTAGAAAAAACTATGATTCAATATTGTTAAGATGCCTAGAAAAAACCAAAGCTGAAAAGGTCATGCTGGAATTACACGATGGACCAACTGGAGGACATTTCGGAGGAAACACCATAGCTCACAAAATCCTATGTGTGGTTTATTATTGGCTGACACTATTCAAGGATGCACATGAATATGCAAGAAAGTGTAATATTTTTCAAACTACAGATGGAAGAGAAAAGAATCCAGCATTCCCTCTGCAATCAATGAACATCCAACAACCATTCAAACAATGGGGATTAGATATAATTGGTGAGATTGTTCTTAACTCTTCCAAGTAACACAAATACATCCTTACACCTATTGATTATTTTACAAAGTGGGTAGAAGCTATTCCACTAAAGAGGGCTAATACATAAAATGTTACAGATTTCATTGATCAGTACATAACTACCAAGTTTGGCTTACCTATAGCTTTAATGTTTGACAATGCATCTTATTTTTCTGAAAATGCAATGGTAGAATTTGCTTTAAAGTGAGGTTTTAAATTAAAGTATTCAGCCAACTATTATCCACAAGGTAATGGATTAGCAGAATCAACAACAAAAATCTCATCGGAATTATCAAAAGGACTATTGACCAAAATCATAGGAATTGGCACAAAGCATTGACATTTTCTCTTTGAGTAGACATAATTACACAGAAGGCCTCCATCGGTTCTTCTCCTTTTGCTTTAGTTTATGGAAAATAAGTTGTTCTCCCCACAAACATAGAATTTCCATCTCTTGCCCTAATGCAATTCATGGATGAAAACCCTTCCTTTTCTCTCCAAGCAAGACAATTCCAGATTCTTAAGCTCGAAGAAGAGAAAGAAAATGCTAAAGAAACCCACTTCTATCATCAGAAATTAGTCAAAGCCTCTTTTGATACAACTTCTGCCAGTCATAAAAATCCTGAAGTAGGTGATATAGTTTTGAAATGGGACAAAGCACACAAGGAAAAAGGTAAACATACCAAATTCCAAAGACTATGGCTTGGCCCTTTCCAAATCATTAAGAAAATTGGTCAATCAACATTTATTTTACAAGACTTATAAGGAAAGACAGATTCCTTGCCTCTTAATGGGAAGATTCTGAAAAAATAATTTTCCTAGAAGATAAGCTCTTCTTATTTTGTATCATATCACCTTTAAAAGTTTTTAGGAAAATAAAGGTTAAATAGTATTTACTTTTGGATTTTCAAAAGAAAATCTTAGATAAACTTTTTGAATTTTTTGCTTCTATAAGTAGGGAAAGTTAAAGAAATAATTAGGACATTTGAGTATCAAATTAAACCTGATTTCTTTGGAAAAACTTGATCTTGCTAAAACATTTATTCTATGAACAAACTCTTACCTTTACAAAGTATCGATGTTTTGTTATCAGTTAAGAAAATAAGCTTTAACCTAGTAAGGACTTTCTGCAGATGAGTATCTTAAAACTCTATCATTATTATCCAAAACTCTTAAAAGAGCCAATGATTCACCCCATATAATAAAATTTTCCTTTTTTAGAGTGTAATTCTAAAATATCCAAAACTTAGAAGATAATAAGTCTCATTACAAGCTTGTTTACCATGATCATAGGGAAATAACTAAACTGATATTACCAAAACTGCATACCAAAATAGGGTAATAGAAAATGATCTAATAAATCAAATGACAAGGGGTCTCATCAAGAGCCAGCTTGTTCAATTTAATTACAACCAATGAGTGGCATTGTCATTATTAGGTTACCAAGACTAGACAATGTCTTTTAAGAAACTTAAAAGGAAATATTATATAAAAGGAAAAAAGGACAAGATCCAAATGAGATTGAAAGCAAGTGAATATCATTTTGAATTTGAGAATTTCTTCAGATGGGACAATGAATCATTGTTGGTTAAAGATAACCCTATCGAGGATATGAACACCTGTTGGTAGTAGAGGCTCTATCTGTAATAAATGAGTAAACACTAAAAAACTAATTTGTGGAAGACACCTGCTATATCTCTTTAAACCTTAATATTGACTGATACAGGCATTTGTATTTTTTATCTCTACAAGAGTAAAGTAGTTGAATAAAGAGATTGAGTAAGTGATTATGATTCTAGAGAAATGTTGTTTACTTTATAACTCATGTAATTATTATTCCTATAACTCTTCTTATTTTGAATTTTTTTAGAAATTTCAGAAAACCAATCAAACATAACTGGTTCTCCCAAGTGAATCGCCAATTGTTGTACTACATAACAACACCCCGCCCCCGCCCCCCACATTTATATATAGTAATAGCTGATATTATACATATAAATGGGGACCCTTTTTAAATTTTTAGTCTTTGAAAAATAAATCCTAACTCTAAGAATTGCCTTGAAAACTCTTAGAAAACAACCCAAGTTGAGGATCCTCATCACAAATCGCAAATTGCATTTTTCCATGCGATAATCATAAACACCTTAAAGAAATTATGATATGCGATCAATCCCCCCACTGCGACATTCTGATCAAAATGCCTTAACAATTTGCGATCGCATTTCAAAGGAGTCGCAAATAAATAAGCCATGCCATTATCTCATCTGTTAACGATTTGTGAAATGCAATATTGCAATATTCGTAATCGCATTTCGCATTATAAATAGGCAACGCTATATGACATCGTTTAAAAATCTGCGACGAATGAATAAAGAACCAAGCGTGGGAAGTAACTATGTTTTAATATAATAATGAACGGTTTGACATGGTAATTAATGTTTAGCGGCCCGAGGAGAGCTAATGATGATACAAATTATGGCTAGTTAACACTGAATATCTCATTCGAAATCCACCCATGATTCAAAGTCATTTCAGAGAGTTTTCAGCCTTAATTCCCCTATATCATCTGTGCTAAATATATCTCTTCCATTTCAAGCAAGCTACAAAAGACATGTCATTGTGGAAAGTGATGTAGTAACAGAAAAAGCAGAGCATTACAGAGTCTGAACTATCAAAAATGTCTCCTATATTATCTGATACGGTTTGCAGTGCCAATGGGGGAGCACAACTTGAAAGTTCATATACAAGAGGCTTGAGGATGAGCGTCCCAAGATTACTGTCACAAAAGTGATAACTAACTCAATAAAACCTTTCAGACTCCAATTCAAGGATGTTTCTTGTTCTTTCCTTCACAGAATAGGAGAGAGAGCAAAGATCCTCCCATACACTGATATGATTAGGTAGGTGGTGGAAAACCTCACCATTGAAGATAGACAATTCAGGAACTTGAGAATGGAACTCATCGAGTCATTCAAAGTGGAAGACCTGAAGCAAATGTACCATATACCTGACCCTCAGGACGTATATGATAAATCATACATGGCCAACTTCGCAAAGAAGAACGAAGAACCTTTCAAGATGATCCAAGGCTGGAGGGCACTAGAGAATAACTTCAAATTTGATAAAAAGGGTATGTATCCTGTAGCCTCTTTGGAAAACCCCTATAACTATGCAGCTACGATGTTATGTAGACTATATGGGTTACCTAATAATGCTATGTTTTCCATAGAATGGATTCCTTTGATTGATGCCTATGTCAATTCCCACATTATGAATTGGGCCACCATCCTATCTAATAACCTAGCCACTATCATCACTGAATATCGACATAAGAGATCCTCCTCTATAGAGAACTTTCCTCCATTCTATTTTAGTGCCTACATCATGGATGCCATCTATTTCTGTACTAAATTTCCAATCATGGGTTGGAAATGGACCTTGCAAGACCCCTACACTATCCATCTCTGCCATAAACAAATTTTGGAATCCCATTATCTACCCCATTTTTATAAAATATGCCATGTTGTTATTTTTCCATTACATCAATTAATTTTCAATAAGAAAGGCCCCAGGTTTTCCAAAGAAGTAGCTACATACCTTCTTGCAGTCGGCACATATTTTGTTGAAGAATGGTTTACATACATCAGGGATTTTGGTAGTACCACAGACCCACATGTCCTCTCGTTGTATGTCGCTAATAAATTATTAGCTAGAGAAATAGTCCACCAGACTGTGGGAAAAGGCTTGAAGTCTTGAAAGAAGGTAAGAAGTTATAATGGCCATATTTTCCTATTAGGTGCAATTCCTTTTCATTCGTAAATTTTAACCATGCAATCAAGGAGTTGGTAAGCCTAGAAAGCCTTAGGCTCCATACTTTGAGAAAAAGGCAATTTGATCTAGACAAGATAGCATATAACATCACTACTGCAGTAAAGATCAATCCTTATAACCATGAATCTAATGATTTTGAAGACCTTTACAGTTTGTTGAATCCTTCGAACAAGCATTTGAATGGACAAGGACAAATCTGAGTCTTGAAGATTTTGAAAGATTTTAGGAGTTCAAAAGAAAAAGGCTTGAAATAATTCTGCTGCATTTGTTAAAAATCAAGGACAAACCTATGCCTAATGTGACTGTCGACAATGACGGACCTAATTCTTGCATAGAGCCTCAAGTGGATACAGGGAAAGGACTGGATATAGGGAAGGCCCAAGATACTGAGACTACAGTAGAATCTAGTAGGAAGTCAGCCGAAAAGCAGGGTATGAGCACCCTGTTAGTGTCAGTCTTTGTATCCTTCTTCCAGTGATCAAACATGCTCTTACACAAGTGATTTTAAGGTGTCAAGGTCAAATTTTGTCATTTCAGTGAGCCTTCAAGCAAAATTTGGTCACTAAGCATTAGGTCAAGGGTTTACTTGTACTCCTTCAAAAGTTGTCCAAATGTCGGTCCATGTCACTATTCAGCTGAGTATACCATCATTCAGAGGGTTTTCATCATCATGTCAAGTTCCATTGGGTCATTTTACACCTTGTTCATGCTTCAGTTGCGCTTAGGCAAGGTTCATTTCCCTCTCCTAGGGTTTTGAAGCTAATTTCTCTTGGATGGTCAAATCATCGGAAAAACTTGTATCCTGATGTTCATACACCTTCCCTATCCTAATATACCTTATCAAACACTTCCTATCACTGAGATCCCGCAAATTCCTCATTTTCGCACAAACCCTAGTTTCTTGCTACAACTTGGCATTTTCTATGGTTGGGCCTGTTGGTTTGCCTTTTTGGACCCCTTCCCCTCACTCAATTTCTGATAATTCCACTTTCCCTTACTTCCTAACATCCCTCCATTACTTCCCAAAATTTCCTCAAGAATTTAGAAGCTCCCTATCCCCTTCATTTCGCTTCATTTCAGCAAATCCCTTGTCCCACACATCGGGATATGTTTCACTCAAATGATGTTTCTGAGAAATCAAAGATGAATTCGGGAAAACTGAGAGAGGTTTTTGTCTATAACAGTCCAAGGAAGAAAAACATCCTTCACTTTTTACACAAGTGTTATGGTTCTGAATAAATGTCAAAAATACAATTGCCTTGGGAGAATTGATGCACCTCTGAAGCGACCTCAAGAAAATCATGTTTTCGCCTAGCTAGGTTGGCCAAATGACTTGTTTAATGATCAAAATGATAAATATAGACAATTATATTTCTAATGAGATATTATGAGCTCAATTTGGAGTTGACGAAGGCATTCAAATATTGACTCTAACATAACTCTTCCTTTAGGCAGCCTCATTTGGCACAGTTCGACCAGTCTTGGGAGATTTGATTTTTGACAGGGCAAATGAACTCCAAATCGAAAATTTCTAGTTGGGTTGGAAATAAGACTCAAATACGGTTCCAATGAGCTATCATGAGCTCAATTTGGGGTTGAGTAAGGCATTCCAAAGTTGACCACAATAGCACTCTGCCTTGAGGAAGCCTCATTTGGCACAGTTCGACCAGTCTTGGGAGATTTGATTTTTGATAGGGAAAATGAACTCCAAATGAAAATATTTTGGTTGATTTGGAAATTAGACTCAAATACCTTTCCAAAAAGCTATCCTATACTCACTTTGGACATCAGAAAGGCCTCCAAAAGTCACCTGGAAAAGTGAGTGACGCACAAGAGGAGGAGCACGGCAGTTTTATAAATATTTTCACTCCATATGGTTAGTTATATAAGTGGAAAAGGAAGGCAAAGGGCCACCCAAGCCATTTGTCATGTTTGTGGCACTACACCTGTAGCTGATGTTTGGCTCTCCACTTTCATTTTGTGACCCTTGGGCGTTCTATCTCTTCATGGCACATTCTATATATTGTATGCAAACCATTTGCAAAGCAAGTTGGTTGGTTGGCTTGTAACTTCTGGGAGACTGTGGGAAAGAAACTTTGTTTATGCACTGTATATTTTTACAGAGAATTAATGAAAGACAGTGGCTTTGTTTCATGAGATTCCTGTGGTTGTGAGTGTAGCAAGTGTGTCTCGTATGTTTCATATGTATCTTGTTATGTTTCATAGTTCATTTCGTATTCATTTTTGGTGAAATTTTTCGAGTGAGATCAGGTAGAATTCAATTCTATTGCTCTACCTATGGGAAAATTTCATGTGCAGTGTTTCATTCTTCTGTTGAAAAGGATTCATGTTGTCCATGCCCTTTTCACCTTCTTAATCATTCTCTCCATTTCTTTGTTATGTTCCATAGTTTCATTTTGTATTCATTTCTGGTGAAATTTTTCGAGTGAGATTAGGTAGAATTCAATTCTATTGCTCTACCTGTGGGAGAATTTCATGTACAGTGTTGATTCTTTTGTTGAAAAGGATTCATGTTGTCCATGCCCTTTTCACCTTCTTAATCAATCTCTCCATTCCTCCATATCTTAAAATTAAAATTGCTATGCTTTCCGCCTACCTTGCCTCACGAAATAATCTGTGTCTTTATGTTAAGTTCTTTGTTCATTGAGATCCAGTGGTCCCATAACATCCCAGGAACATAGTCATTCATAAAAATCACTCCTTATTCTCATTTCCACTTACTAGCCTAAGATAAATAGTTTGTTTGAAAGTCATCTCATTCCTTTTCGTTCATCAACTCACTGAGTGTGACTTGGAGAGAGCCCTCTCCTGTTCTAGTAGGGCTAGCTACCAGACTGAGCGTGGTTTGTGGTTACCCTGAATTTTGCCTTCCTTCAGCCTGAGGAAGATTTAGGTGCTAACACACCCCACCTAAAGATATCAGTTATGAGATCAAAAGCACCAGTTTGGAGTAGGAGTGGGATCAATTCAATAAGAAACTACAAGACACTCCCAAGACAATAGATGCCTAGGAAACTATGGAGTATAAAACTCCTCTACATGTTCAGAAAAACACAGAGTCTGAACTAATGGATGAGCAAGCAATGATGTCTCAGCAGACTGAAATCATTCTTGCTCTGCCCACATTGGAAATTGTCTTAAAAGTGATTGAAATCCCTCCTCTTGATGTGTTATACAACCCATTGCACAAGGATGTAGTAAGAAGATAGAGGAACAGGAGAAGGATAGAAACACCCGATCTCCCACCTGGGAATGAGTCGATGGACATAGTTTGGAAAGACATCCCTTTCAACCCAATTGAAAACTTGTCCAAACTATCATAGTTTATTGGGGCGTATGCAATGACCACCATGGACAAAGCTACAGAGATATCTATTTTGTTGAAGGAAAAGGAAGAGAATATTGCACAACTCGAGCAACAACTTGAAACAAAGAAGCCAAGTGTGAACAGGCAGGTCGCTGAGCAGCTAACCCAATTGCAACAGAGCATAGAGGTGTTGAAGATAAGACATGAAGCAAACATATCGGACAAAAACATGCAACTCCAAGACTTTCAACCAGCCATGGAAAGATATAAGGATGTTCCTATAGTTAATAAATTCATCAAAGAGGCCCTAGAACTATATCCCCTCCTGTTAAAACAACAAGAACAATTTTGCCAAAAGATGTCACATATCGCCCCTTATATGATCACTAGTGACCAGCTAACAGATAAAGCGATTGACCAAAGAACCGAGTTTACTGATTTAAACACAAGAATCTTAGAGTTCATCGAGTGGTAAGAAACAAAGGAGGGGAGGAAGGCTAATCAGCCTGAGATCAAGGAGACATACAAGGACATTCTTTTCACGGATTGGGATGCAAGGATCAAACAAGCCAAACTAGTAGTGGCAAGAGGGGCCAGGGTATCAAAGAAAATACTAAAGGTAGTAAACCACACTTTGTTTGCCACCAACCAAGTGAAGGAAGGCAACCTGAAAGAACTGCCCAATTTAAATGACTTGCATAAAATATGGAAGGAAAGAGCGGAAATCCAAAGGGAAGCAATCGCAAAGTTAGCAAAGACTAATTGGGATTCATATTGACAATACCTTCTCAAGCCACACAGTCAAATCATGACCCTTAACTACTCACTCCATTCAACTTAGAGGATGATGCCACCTCTCATAGATGTAATTTTCGCAGGAGAGGTCAAAACATAGTTTGGGGCACCTCCTTAAGTCAAACTGATGGTTGATATATGTGATTTGAAAGACAAGAGGGCAGACAGTAAATCATTATCATAGCCTCTTCTCATCAAGTACTTTTTATTTTTAGAGTTAGTTACCTAGTTAGGAGAAAGGTTGTTTGAAACCTCCTCAAATTTTGTATAATCTATTTTTGAACATTAGTTACAATGGTATTTATACCCTTCTCATGCATTTAGAGGATCCAGAATTTTATCAAAAACATTTGCAAAGAATGCACTTTTGTAAGTTTGTGAATGCTTTGGTGAAACTTTGGAAAATGATCATTTCTTTTAAATATCAGACTACTTTCCTTTGTTGATGCACTATTGTATACTTGGAAGATAATTTGATATGAAGAAAGGAGTCGATCTATGTCATTAGTCAAATGAGCAGAACTTCACATATATGGTACTTCTATCCTATATGATTAGTCTTGTTTCTATTTAATTAGTGACAACACTTTATTTTCAAGGATTATATATGAGATATGTTCTCTCTTAAGCGTTAACTGCATTATTATATTATGCCTAGTTGAAATTGTTTATTTTCATATGTAAATCATCATATATGCGATATAGTTTACACATTTCTTTGATTAACTATTTAGTCAAAGAAATTATCTCTACACATTATCATCTCGGTTTTATATGTGATTGATCATTATTATCACATATCAAGCAGATATCTTTTTAGATCACATATTATACAAAAATACACGGGTTTAATTAGATTAAGTTAGCTAGAGATTTGCATGATATAATAGGGCATTTAGTTATCATTATTCTATTGCAATCACTCAAAAACCACCCACTCTCATTTTAAAACCCAATATGGGAAATTGGTCCATCATCCCTAGTCAGAGCCCCCATTTAAAATGGAAAAGGAGTTGTCTTAAGGTCCGGACTGGGTGGCTATCCCCCATGTTGGAGCAGCAAAAATTTGAGGCCTCAATGCCAAGTAATCGGCCAACCGAGGTAAACATGTGATGAGAGGCTACTATGGTTGGATTCAGCCTCCTATGTGACCTTAAGGAAGTGGAATCGATGGAAACAAAACATACATACCTTCCACATCAGCTATAGGACTCCTAAGAACCATCCCAACCACTCAGGTAGCTAGCCCCTAGGTCCCACTGAAGTTTTTGACCACTTGACCTCTGGATGCTCTCATGCTATAGGCCTGCCAACATCCAGGATGTTCTAGATGCTCTCATGACAAGCATCCCAGCGTCCAGGGATCATTTTTCTTAGTGTTGTTCTAGTGTTCCCAGAATTTGAGCCACTTTTTCAGGACCAAAGCCCAAGTCACTCCCTGAAATTGAATCACACCTTCAGAACCAATGAGATAACAAGGAAACAATGGTGCAAAAGTAAATACTTGAACAAGCCCTTAACCAAACCCCTACTATCCATGACAAACATTTCGTCAAACATGTCACAAATATGTAATCTACAGATATAAACAACATATTTAAGCATAGGGATCTCATACTTATTTGAAAATCTATAATAACCATTGTTCCCTCGTACCATTTGTTGCATTATCATTTATTAGGTTATTGATACATTATCCACTAATTTACAAGAGAAAACATGATGAGAGCCATACATAGCCATTATCATAAAACATATATATAACCATCAAGATAGCAACAAAATACCATGGAAATCCCAACCATATGATCCACATATATACCAGTATAATACTCATAGAAATACAAGGAGAAATAACCTCATATTGATGATGCAAAATCCAAACCCAAGATGGGACTACCATGTTCCACTCGACCATAGAATGGCTGAGCCAAATCTTTCTTCAGCCATTCACCCCCATGCCATATTCCAAGCATTAATGTGGGACTCAAACCAAAGGAACCAACCAAGCATCACGAGGCTAAACCACCTCACCCTCGTCAATGGAAACTAGGATTTACCATTATCCATCCTGGATCACTAGGCCAAACAAGCATGGATGCCACCAAATTTCTCCGCCTACACCGTGAGGATTTTTCCTGTCTCATAGTCTCTCAGGATTTACCATAATCCACATCGAATCACTAGGCCCTAAACCGAGACCCACTCTCTAGGTTTTACTGCATATCCCAAACCATGATTACTAGGTCCAATGAAGAGAAATCCACCTCTTGGCTTTACTGTATATCCTTCCATTCACCAGAAAGGATTCCTAGGCCCACCAAAGCAACACAATCTTGGCTTTACCACAACCCACAATCTAACTTAGGGATTACTATGCCAATGGCTTTACCATGTTCCACAATCTGGTTCAAGGACCACTAGGCCATGTGCTCTATCATTCAGATATCCACCTAAATCAACTTCAAATACATCCAGTAATACATCTCAACGAAAACATGAGAACCCCATCACACTATGGTTATCTGGAAATCATAAGGCTAGGCTTAAAACACTGTCACACCTAGCAAAACCCATACCATAACAACGAAATAACCACATGCAATACCATCCATGCCAAATATAGCAAGCAAAATATGCATGCAAATCAATACCTACAATGAGTAATATTGTAATTGCTTTATCTTGCTCTTCCTTGCTTGATCCCTGCTTCCTCTTGCCTTTTTTTCCTTTCTTGATCCAATGCAAAAATTCTCCAAGAAAACTCAAAGTGTCCAAGAGTGAGAGAGAGAGAAAATAATGAGAGAGCTCCAAAACCGAACTAACAAAAGGTTTCAAACAGATCCTCATAAGCATTTTTATCAATTAGGCCTCTATTTTCTTCATTTCCATTATTTTCCTTCATTTTCCTCCTCACATGCAACCTGTGACCTTTCACCTTCCTTTTTTCCTAATTTCCATTATTTTCATAAAATGTGCCAAAAATTCCGTTTTTCCTTTCTGAATCCTTTGCCATTTTCTTTTCCAATTTCCTAAGCATAATAAACCGATGAACATCGACATTAGGATGGTTTTCTCAACATTCAACGTGGAAAAAGTGTCCCATCAACTGTGGTTATTATTTTTTTCTTTATTAACTTTTACTACATGGAATTTTCACCAAGGTTGTTACACCGAAGGACAAAATTGGTTTGGGATTGAAGCCTCCTCTACAAAATGTGTTAACCAAGCAATCTGTTCTACAAATATAAGCAATCCCTCTAGCCTAATGTGTGGTTCTAGTAACAATCATGACAAAACAAGCAAACTTACCTAACCTAAATCAAAATGATAAATGAGAAAGTGAAATGGCCTACCTCTCTCCTATGCGCTTGAACTTTGATGATGATCATGATCCCTTAGCTCCCAGGCTCGCTCCTCGCTATTCCTTGCATCTGAATACCTACAAGAGAGATCAAAAGACAACAATAGATCAAGGAGTATTGTACTAAGAAAAATATCATATACAAGCTTATAGGAAGTAAAACATGCTTTCTATTAATGATTAAATCAAGGAGGGAAGAATACAATCGGTGCCTTGATGTTGAAGGCCTCCTTTAGGATGGTTCCAAGTCCAAGCCAAACTTAACAAGATCTTCTTTCCTCTCTCACAAAAATAGCAACATATATGCATAATTGAGTAGAATAATGGCAACTAGCAATGACCAACCCATTGAGGAAAGTGAAGAATAGAATTATAGTGAGGGAGAGGGAGTTAGGGATCCACAATAGAGGGAGGAAGGTCCACACCTCAAGGGCAAGATCCCTAAAGGTAGGATCAAGGACTCAAAATGGGAGTACTCGACCATATATTCATCCAACAACTACCAAATCGTTGTTCTCGAGGCTTCTAGTAAGAGAAGCTTCTGCTCCATTTTTGGAGAAACTGCCTGAAGAGGAACAACGTGGATTTTCCTATCAAAAGTCGCGCTGCCAGTGCTAGTCACTCGTTAGACAAAAGGTTACTAGCATGGATTTTCCCGCTAAAAGTAGTGTTAATCTTGCAAATTAGGGTTTTTCACAAGTTTTTCCAAAATTACTTCAAGACATTATTTATCCATCTCTTAAGGGATGTGTGAGCATATAATTCATGGCAAATGAGTTTACACAACTTTTGTCGCTTTATGACATTTCTGATGACAGTGGCACAAAGGACCACACTTCAATTATAGAGTTTGGAATGTGACAAAATATTGTGTAATATATGCCCCCTAAAGCATGAAAGAAAAATAGGAAGTGATGGTTGAAGTTCTTTATCAATGAAGGCAAGGAACTTGGAAGACCACCGTTAGGATACCTGCAAATCAAACATGATACAATATATGACATATTTGATATATACATATGCTTGATAATACATATGAGTAGGCATCAAAATATAATTCATGAATCCACAGTATGGATGCAGCCATCCATATGAAAAGGATCATGTCCATGGATCCACAACATGGATGCAACCATCCATATGAAAAGGATCATGTATACAATCACGAATACTAAAAAACTCCTCACAGCCTAGATTTATCAGATGAAATCTAGGGTCTTCATCTCTATCCCAATCTAACCAAAGTAAGAATTTAACCATGTGAATAGACGTGTTGAAGTCGAACATGGTAGAAACCACCCGATTACTGTTCAATAATGTAAATCATTAACAGGCGCAAGAGAAACCACTAATAATGACTATGATCCTTAATGTACAGCAGTACAATCTACAAGTGTGAATATGTGAGTTGAATTCGAACACTTTTTGAATCATTCGATCAAAGGCCAATGATGTAAGCATGTTGTCAAACATGAATAACTTTCCATTGAGGCATGCAAGCTCCAAAGTACTGAAAGGGCATTTCTAAATCAACTTCCTGGATAATGAGATGAAGTTGACAAGAAGTGATCCATTGAAGGAGGACCATAATGTTTCCCACATCATCAACACGAAACGTAGGATATCTCAAAATGAGAGGAGTGATTCAGGATTGTTGTAAAGATGGTCACATAGGTAAAATAGGTTTGACTTTTGCATATAAGACTTCTCCTGAAAATATTGGCGACACGGCTCTAGAGTTCAACAACATTTGACTCAAAATGGAATCAGAGGTCATGATGACAACAGAGGTGATCGAATCAAAGGTAAATAGATTTCCCAAACCCAGGAAGGAAAGTGGAGAAGAGAGGATATCCCAAAACCAACACGAGATGCAGATGAGTGTCATGTTCAAGAGCAACAAGCTGCCTTTATACAAAATACAGGACATTGTTACTTCCATTTTTCCCCACTATCACTAGTGAGTTCCTCTTTATTTTTAATCACAAGCTTGAATAGGATACCATATGCTTGTCATATAAGTTCATCCTTCAGATGAATCCATCCTAGTAAGTTTAACGAGCCCTAGGAAGGAGTAACTCAGTTTCGTAACAGTGACAAGTCCTTCATTGTTTAAGTTTTATTAGTTCGACGGAGGGGTAACTCAACATCTTTTTCATGTTTAAAGAGTTTGTAAAAGAGGAAAAGAAGAAAACTCCATAGGTCTCTTTTCGTATATAGTCTCTCGAAACTGAAAATGTAGAAAAAATATTCAAGAGAACTTCTTAGACATGTTCGACTAAGGTATTCCTTTTTCGTACAAAGTCTATCTCATTCCGGAAAAGGGTTAAACTTATACTAAGTAGAAGTCATTTCATTTTATTTTACGAGTTCGAAAAGACAAGTGCTCAAAAATATTTTCATATTTGTGGAGTCTAAAAAGAGATGAAAGAGGACTCCACCTAGAGGAACAAGTGGTATAAAGGGATACAAGTTGGTTCTATTCATGGTGGAACTGCTCAAAACATGTAAGGTTCAATAGGTTGGCTAATAATACCACTCATCATAGATTTTCCCCATGAAAGGTTAAAACAACTAATTGAAAGTGTATGATCAACCAAAGAGATGGTGACGATGGAATGAAAAAACCAAGGCTTATCCGGAAAAATAGGTTGATAAAGATGGCGATCACAATAGGAATGGTGAGAATGGTTTCATTTTTACACAAGATTGAAACATGGGAAACTATGCTTGAGTATACTTAAAGATGGTTTCACTTTTTCACAATATTGAAACATGGGAAAAAGCTATGCTTGGATTTGGTTTCATTTTTACAGAAGCCTGAAATAAAGATAAACTATGCTTGAGATGAGTTTGCATGCCCCCAGCAAAATGACTCAATTCGAGGTGCATGCCCTCCAAGCTTCATTTCATTCACGTAAGTAGACTATTGGTTACTAATAGATGGATGGAATGAAGGCTCACTTACGAGATCAAGTGAAAGACTCGACTGGGATTTTACAAGATCTAATTGAAGACTTGAATTGGAAAGGATTTGTTTCATTTTTTAATGAGCTTGACACAGGAAAAGAACCATGCTCATGACACCTTGTTTCATTTTTTACCAATCTTGACACAAGTAAAGGAACCATGATCATAAGCTATTTCATTTTTTAATGAGGTTGACATAGTAAAAGAACTATCTGCATAGCACTTATTTCATTTTTTGACGAGGTTGACATAGTAAAAGAACTATCCTCGTGACCTTGATCATGGACTATAAGATACCATGGCTTCCATGAGGTTCTCATCAGATGGGAGAACAATACTCTATAAGGGTTACATGTCCAGGGATCCAAATGAAAAATCGAACTCCAATGCCCCCAGTACCTGATGTGCTACATCACCTACTAAATCATCAGTAGATGTGGGCATGGAATAGGTGGCCACGTAATTAACCTATGGCAGGGGTCATACCACTTGCATATAACAACCATTTAGGGATGACGGTTGATTGGGGGTTGATTCAAGACCAATGAATGTAAGTTGATCAATGATCACAATTATTCCTTCATGCAAGAAACACATCACATGAAAGAGAGAAGAGATAAGAGCTCCCATGACATAAACATAGTCACAGACAAGGAGTATATTAAAATCTAAAGGGCCTTGGACAACCATCATGTCTATATAGATAGTCTTTCCTCCCAAAGTCATAGGAAACTTAGGAAGGATCCCTAACAGTTGACTAGTTCCTCTGATAAAAGCTAACAAATTTTGGGTGACAGGGACAAGCCGAGGAGAACCTAAAGCTTGCTAAACAATTGAGGAAATAATGCTAACAGATGCGCCCTCGTCTATGACTATGTTAGGTACAACCATTTTTAAGCATGTACTATAATCTAGAAAGGCACATAATATGGAAGACGATATCCTTCTAGTCGACTCCAATAAAAAGAAGTGACTAAACTACTTTGAGGGGTCTTAGGAACGTTAGAGTTGCCCTCTTTCTCTATGGCAACAGGAGAATTTCTCTCGTGCACCTCAGGAATAGGAGGATTTCCCTCCAGTTCATTCAAAACTGAAGAAACTTAAAGAATATGAGAAATACAAGGTTCACTCTCTACCGAAATGGTACAATTAACTGAACTTGGAGTCAAGTCTAACGTTTGGTCAACCAATGATTGGTCGAGAATGGACTCATGAGACTCACTTTTAGAGAGAGTAGGGTTGACCAAATATGGGTTCTGATCAATTACTTGATCAACTAGTGAAGGATCAGGGGAAAGCTTCTAATAACCAACCAAAAGATGAGGATGGGAAGTCGTAAGGTTTTCCAACTCTTTGCAAGCCTCATCCAAAAGAGGACAAAGATGAATGGGATGATTGCCTTCACATAGCTTACATGGAAATTTGACTTTTCCCTTTTTCCCATAGACTTATTATTACTATTTGAAGGTTTATCACCAACATGATCTCCATAGGTTGATGACAAAGGTTGATGTGAACTTGTGGACCACACTTCTAAGACCTTGGAAATACTAGGACAATTTCGAAGAAGGTGGTCACCCTTACATAACATGCAAGGGAATTTTTCTTTCCAGGGTTGGTTGGAAGATTTTTATAAATTAGTTCCATCCACAGCAATGGTTGTTTGGTTGCTTCCTTGCTTATTTTTCTTCTTCTTATTCATCCTATTCTTCTTCCTCTTAGCTTCCTGGTTACTAGAATCCAAGCTTTCACTAGAAAAAGAGGAAGAACGAAGTGAAGAAATAGGTGAAGAAGGTGAGGAGTCAACTTTAGGATCAATTTGAGGTTGTTGTTGTTCAAGTGAAGGAGAACTAAATTGAAAAGCAGTTTAGATAATCGGAATCACTGAGGTCGAAAATAACCAAACTGGCATACGAATGGTCAATCCAAGAAGGACAAAATTGCCATATAGGGACCACCAGTATTTCCAAAAGAAGAAAAATAACTAGGATTCCAATCAGAGGGGTTTCCTTGACTAGTAGACTCAGGAAATGTTTCCATCATTATCAACCTAAGATCTACTAAGGAGTATTTCCATAGGAAGGATGTTGTTTCGTGTCAATTAATTTTAGAAATTAACAACAAATAAATCAAAAATGGGTAACTAGGAAAAAGTGTTTACCAAGTATCCATGAACCAAAATATACACCTTATTCGAAACTAAGGACTTAATGTATGGTGGCCAATCTCCCCGAATTTTTTGTTCAGTGTATCATGTTTACAAGGCGGCTAATTCAATTACCTGTGGCTAAAGGATAGCAACCTAGTGGGGCCTCCCAATATATACATGATGGTATGAGGAGCACAAGTCCGTGTTAGCAATGTCTAATGCATAATCATTCTATGAGAACATTCCCATATACTTTCCATATGTGGAGCACCTCTGATATACCCAAAAGTACTGGAGAACGATCCTATATACTTCCTTACGTGAAACAGGATATCACCTCCAGGATACAATGCTGGTATATAACAACAGTTTCTAGGTTTATAGACACTGGAACAAGTCTGTAGCCTAGACCTCTAAATGTTTGTGTTAAGTTCCAAATGCTCCTTAGGTTAATTAAGTAAATTTTAACATTTATCTTGAATTATGTTTCAATTATATGGCTCAAAGCGATGTCACCTGAACACCTAAGATGTAGCTATATGAGAAAAACATTATTTTCCAATTCGATGAAAGATAAACTAGTAAGGGGAGAGATTTCAAACAATGATGCAACAAGCAGTAATGCAACAAACAAAGTGCCCTTAACTAGTTTTTTACTTTTCACTTCCCAAATGAAACTTTTCAAAAGTAAAATGATTTTCACTTTTACTAAGATGCACTTATATGATCTTTCACTTTTCTTTTCGTTTTGAATGATTTAATGCACCTAATGCACTCTTTAGATTTCAATCATCGAAAAATGTGATCTATTTTCAATGATGAATCTCAAAAAAATAACTTTTTAATGCAACTAATCTAATGCACTTTTACGAAAAAAAGTTTTTTGAAATGAAAACTAAATAAATGCAAGATCAATTTCTTTTAAATTGCAAAAGAAATACAAATTATCAATCAACAATAGATCAGTATTTTCGCAATCATACAAGAACTAAACAATGATTTTAATTGACTCAAAACATCAAAAACCCAATCAAAATTCCATTTTTACCACATAAAGGATAAGGTTTACTTTTGCGCACCACAAAGAAATTGAAAGAAAATAGATAGAATCTGTTGCACCCAAAACAGGGAAATTACCTCAGAGATCGTGACACACTATAGTTTTCAACAGAAACCCTAGAAATTCTTACATTCAAGGACCAGTGCTACTTTATATAGCAGAACCCATGCTGACAGGGTCATCAATGCCACTTTTCATATTAAAACATGTGCTGAAAGGGTCACAAGCACTACTTTTCATAGTAAAACCCATGCTAACAGTACTACTTTTAATAGAAAAACTTGTGTTGGTCTTCAGTGCGAGTAAATAGTGGAAGACAAGGCTTTTAGCGTGACTGTAAAGGGAAAAGCAAGCATTGTCAGCACGACTGTCACTGATAAAACACGCATTGAGCGAGGAAATTTTAGGAAAACAAGAATGACTCGCAAAGAAGCTCTAGACCTAATACCCGAAGACAACAGGAATTCGGAGTACATAACTGAAAATCAATCAAAACAAAGGGTCATTCAATGGTAAGCTAAACTTAACGAGAAGGAAAAAAATGAAAGAAGGATGAAAAGGGTGTAGGTTTCCCTAGGGGAGTCGCCAATTTGTTAACCATGCAATCCCTCCTATAGATAGAATTGATCCCTCTTGCCCAATGTGTGGGTCTAGTAACAACCATGACAAAACAAGAAAACTTCCCTAACCTAAATCAGAATGATAAATGATAAAGGGAGATGACCTGCCTCTCTCCTATGCGCTCAACCTTTGATGATGATCCTGATCACTTAGCTCCCAAGCTCGCTCCTCATTATTCCTTGCATCTAAATACCTACAAGAGAGATCAAAATACAACAACGGGAGAGATCATATCATATGCATTCAAATGTAAGTTATACAACAGATCAAGGATTATTTTATTAAGCAAACCATCATAGAAAATATTATGGGAAGTAAAACATGATTTGTATTAATGATTAAATCAAAGAGGGAAGCATACAACCAATGCCTTGATGTTGAAGACCTCCTTTAGGATGGTTCCAAGTCCAAGACAGACTTAACAAGCTCTCCTTTCCTCTCTCACAAAAATGGCAGCATCTAAGCACAATTGAGTAGAAGAATGGAAACTAGCAATGACCAAACCATTGAGGAAAGTGAAGAACAGATTTATAGTGAGGGAGAGGGAGTTAGGGATCCACAAAAGAGGGAGGAAGGTCCACATCTCAAGGGAAATATCCTTAAAGGTAGGATCAAGGACTCAAAATGGGAGTACTCAACCATATATTCATCCACCAACTACTAGCTCGGTGTTATCGAGGCTTCTAGTAAGAGAAACTTATGCTCCATTTTTGGAGAAACTGCCTGAAGAGGACCAGTGCAGATTTTTCTAAAGAGGACCAGCACAAATTTTCCTATCAAATTTCGTGTTGCCGGTGCTATTCACTACTTAGAAAAAAGGATACTAGCACGGATTTGCCTATTAAAAGTAGCCTTGGTCTTGTAAATTATGTTTTTCACAAATTTTCCATAATTAATTTAAGACATTAGTTCTTCATCTCTTGAGGTATGTGTTGAGCATATAATTCATGGTGAATGAGTTTACATAGCTTTTGTTGCTTTACAACATTTGTAACGACAGTGGCACAAAGGATGACACTTCAAGTATAGAGTTGGGAATGTGACAAAATACTGTGTAACAAAATGTCAATGATCAACCAAGTACTAGTTATGAAGATGCATTTAAAGGCAAAGAAAATCAATCAAATATTGTTGCAACTAGTAAGAATGTGAAAAAGAATGAAGTTGAAATCAAATCAGCAGAAAATCAGCAAATGATGCAAGTGATCCTCAAATTTCACCCCTCCATCATGGCAACAAAAGGTCACGTATCCTACACTATTTTATGGTTATTTCTTTGCATGTAATAATTTGGGACACAAAGCCATAAATTGTAGATTGAAGATGTTTCCTAAAATAAATGTTGATAAATCAAGAATTTTTCAAGGGCCCAATATTTTTCATGCCAATGGAAATAGTTATTTTTCTCCACTAATGAATGAGATCGAGTGTTTCATATTAAATAACTTTGGTCACAAATCTAGAGAGTGAAGATATAGGTTTCCAAACTCCTTCATGCATCACACTCAAGAGAAATCTAATCAACAGAAAGTTGAGAAAAGACGAAAGTAAAAGGTTGAAAGTTGTGAGCTTGCTTTGATAGCTCATGATCAACATGAGCAATGGTTGATTGATAATGGTTGCTCTAGGCACATGACCGGTGATAAGAGAAAAATTTTTCAACTAAAAGAGTACGAAAAAGGCAATGTCTATTTTGGAAATGATGCAACAGTTACCATCAGAGGCAAAGGAACAATTAGATTGGATAAGAAGACCAAAGCTCAAAATGTGCTTGATGTTGATCGATTGAAGCACAATCTCCTTAGTTTGACTTAGATGTGTGATAATGGGCATGAGATAACTTTCTAATCTAAATAGTGTAAGATTAGAAATGCAAATTCATGAAAATCCATGGCAAAGGCTATTAGAAATTACAACAACATGTATATTTTTTATGACACTAGACATAGTTGTTGCATGAGAAAAATAGAAGAATCTTGGATATGACATAGAATATCGGGTCATGTTAATTTTTATAATCTAATCAAAATTAGAAAGATTGGAGAAGTTAGAGGATTACCAAGGTTGGCCAAACTAGATAGCACAATATGCAAGCCATGCCAATTTGTGAAACAAACAAGATTGCATTTCAAATCCAAGGAGTTCACTACAAGTAGACCATTGGAGCTACTGCATATAGATATATGTGGTCCTATAAGGAATCAAAGTCCAAGAGGTGAGAATCATTTCATATAATTAGTTAATGACTTCACTACAGAGACATGGATTATGCTTATGAAGGAAAAATATGAAGCTTTCAGCAAATTTAAGTATTTTAAGGCACTTGTTGAAAATGAAGTTGATTTGAAGATAAAGTGTCTTATATTTGATAGAGGAGGAGAGTTCGTGTCCAAATAATTTGATTATTTTTGTGAAGAGCATGGGATCAAGAGACAATACTCCATATCTAGAACACCACAATAAAATGGTGTAGTGGAGTGGAAAAATAGGTTGGTCAAAAATATGGCACGAGCTATGTTAGATGAAGTCGATGTATCAGAGACTTTTTGGGGTGAAGCAGCTCAAACAACTTTATATTTTACCAATATATTTCTTCTTAGGCCTAACAGTGGAAAATATCCATATGATTTGTGTAAAGGAAGACCAGCAAAAGTTGACCACTTCAAAATATTTGGGAGAAAGTACTACATCAAGAAGATTGAAGACAAGCTTGGAAAATTCGAACCAGGAGTTGATGAGAGAATATTCCTTGGCTATTCCTTCAAGAACAAGGGATACAAATGCTACAATAAGAGAACCAAAAAGGTAATTGAAGGTATTGATATTTTTGTTGATGAATATTTTCCTAAATATAATGATTCCAAAGAAGTTGTAGCTAATGATTTCATAGAATATGACCAATAAATTTTTGAAGAAGAGGAAGAAAAGAGAAATACCTCTATTACAAAGAAGGCTCCACCAAGTCACATCCAAAATAAGCAGCCAAAAATTGAAATTATTGTAAGCAAAGAACTTGGAGTGCAAACAAGGAGGAAGTTGTTGGATGGTTTCAATCAAGCACATTTTGCACTATTGTCTCAAATAGAGCCCAAAAGCTTCAATGAGGCTAAAGAAGATCAAATTTGTGTGAAAGAAATGAATGAATAATTAGATAATATTGAGAATAATAGTACATGGGAGCTTGTGCCAAGGCTAAAGGAAAAACAAAAACATCATTGGTACAAAGTGGGTGTTCAAGAACAAGCTAGATGAAGAAGGCAAAGTGGTAAGGAAAAAATAAAGACTTGTCTGCAAAGGGTATAGTCAGGTACAAGGTATTGATTTTGATGAAACTTTTGCACTTGTAGCTAGATTAGATGCTATAAGAATGTTTTTGGCCTTTGCATGATATAAGAAAAAAAATTTATCCAATGGATGTAAAATCATCATTTTTGAATGATGATCTAGAAGAGGAAGTTTATATAGAATAGCCTAAAGTTTTTTAATTGGGTGACGATGAGAATCTAGTGCACAGGTTGAAAAAGACCTTTTATGGCTTGAAGCAAACTCCAAGAGCATGGTATGAAAATCTAGACAAACATCCACAACAACAAGGCTTCAAAAATGGATCCATGGACAACAATTTATATATCAAATTTGAAGATGATAATTTTCTAATAATTGTTTTGTATGTAGTTGATATAATCTTTGGGAGTGATTTGGAGAAGATGGGCCAAAATTTTGCACAAGAAATGCAAAAACAATTTGAAATGTCAATGTTGGGTGAGATTACATTCTTTCTTAGTTTTCAAGTTATTCAAGATGAAAAAGGAATTTTCGTTTCTCAATCAAAGTATCTTAGAGATAAATTAAAACAATTTGGCTTTGAAAATTGCAAACCAGTGTGCAATCCTATGGTAACTAGTTGTAAATTGATTAAAGATGATGAATCACCAGAGCTAAATCAGTCCATGTATCATTCTATGATTGACAGTGTATTGTATCTAACTGATTCTATGCTTGATATGATGCAAGTTGTAGGATTGATTTCAATATTTCAAGCTAATCCCAATCAGACTCATCTTAATGTTGTAAAGGGGATCTTCAAGTACCTTCAAAACACTCTTGAATATGGATTATGGTATCCCAAAGGTAAACATGTCAATGTTATTAATTTTATTGATGTTCATTGGGCTGGTAGTATTGATGAATGGAAGAGTACTTTAAGAGCATCTCACTTTTTGGGAGATTGTTTGGTGCTATAGGAAATCAAGAAACAAAGTTCTATTTATTTTTCGACAACTGAAGCTGAATATACATCATTAGCCACTTGTTGTAAAAATATATTATGGATGAAGCAAACTCTTCAAGACATTCGTGTTGAGTATAAAGATCCTCTTCCCATCATGGTAGATAACACAAGTGCAATAAGCATATCCAAAATCTGGTCCTTCATTCCAATACCAAGCACATATGGATAAAATATCATTTTATAAGAGAACAAGTGATCAACAAAGTTGTGAAGTTGGAATATTTTTCTTCAAATGAAAAAATTGCAGATATCTTCACCAAGCCACTTTCAAGGGAGCAATTTGAATTTCTTAGGGACCAGATGGGTGTTGTGCCTTTTCAAAGGCATTGAGAAGTTTTTCATGGAATTAGTTATTGTCATACGGATGCCACCAAGAGCACTTTCAGTTGTAAAATTTGGAGAATGGGTGGTGATTTGTTGTTTGCATGCTTTTCAAGGCATTATGAACTATTTTATTGATTCTTATTTCTTTATTTCAAAATGGATTGCTTCTTCATGTATATCTCTTCTTCAATAAGGTGTGGTCTCATATATATCCAGGGGGAGAATGTTTAGCATCTTAAGGGGAGTATTTTTTTCACCTTTTTAGGGAGATTACTTCATTTTTAGATATGTATCACATTGTTGTTATGTATTTTTTTCTTTCCATGTAAAATCCCTTGCCATTGATGTCAAAGGGGTAGAGAGAATGAGGTGTGTATGTACTCAACTTCAGATTGTCGTATGTAAATGTAATATTTCATTTCAAAAGCTATAGGTTGACATCATTGGTAAAGGGGGGGTTTGTTGGCATGTTTGTGTTGCCATTGATGTCACATGTTGAAGTCGTGTATTCATGAGTCTTTATGTATCATCTTGAATCTGTTGAATACTTGTTGAGGGTTTTCATGTTGATGTAAAATGTTCTTATAGTCGCAGAAGGTCTGTAGGAGAGGTGTCATGTGGAAATAAGGTCTCATCTAAAGCTAAGTTACATTTGTTCTAAAGGTCTAATTGATGCGTGTGTTAAGTCTTGTTGAAGTTATGCAATTGGGTTCCTGATGTCAAGTTGGGTTTGGAAGGATTGTTTACAGGTCATATCAACCCCCTGAAGATTTTTTTCAAGTTTGAGGGTTGGATCTCTTGTTTTAACCTATTATTTGCCCTAGTTTCATGGATGGAGGCTCATGAGAGCGACTAAAAAGGTCCAATTGCTTGGAGATAGGCCCATGCGAACGATCAAAACCTCCAATCAACGTTTTGCAAACCTGTGCACGTGACTGAGAGGATTCACAAATTTTTCTCTAGATTTCTCGCACTCATTTGGAATTAATTTTCTTTTGGTGGATTCTATTGTTCGAATTTTCTTGAAAAACCTCAAAATAAGTCATGGGGCTTCTAGAAGGTGATTAAAGTTGAACTTATCAAAAGTCTAGTGGAATGATTGGCTTGATTTGGTCAAGATGCCAATCTCAAACACATATGAAGCGTGTGAAAAGGTTTGGTGTTATCTCCATCATCTGAAGAATTTATTAACTTAAACATCTCCAAAATTTACAAATATGAGAAGGAAAGTTGCTCATTTGTTTTGTTCTCCAATAGTGTGAGTGAGTGAGTGTGCATGTAGAGAAAGTGCACAAACCAGTGATTGCAATAGTGAGTTTAGAGTTTCATAATTTTAGTGAGTGCTTCAAAATTTATTTTTCATTTGTGTTTTAGATTTGTGAGCAGAGATTGAAAATCAATTTTGAGAATGTGTGTAGAGAGATTTTTTCTCTCATTTGGAGTGTTGAATTGTGGCAGCATCAATGTGCTTATTTGTTGTTGGTTTTGTTTATTCAACAGTGTTTTCAATTCTGCATTTCATTATATTATTGTATAATTGTTTGTACTTGGAGTGGGGGCTTCAAGATAAGTGCATATTAATGTTCTATTATAGGAGTGGGTGCTCCAAGTTGGTTGTAACCAATGTTTCTGATTTTAGTCAAGGGGTGGGTGCTCCATTGCGAGTGGTGGCTATCTTATGTAATGTAAATGAGAATAATTTTGAAGCAATATATAACAAGAAGAAGCAAAAAAATAGTTCAATGGTTTTTTTCCCTGGAGGGGGGGCCTTTCCACCTAAAATAAAGTCTCTACATGTGATGATTTCTTGTGTTTTTCATGTGCATGATATTGTTATATTTGTTGAAGTGAATTTTTGAATAAGTTTTCAATTACAGAATTCTTTATAGTATTCTCATGATATTGATTCACCCTATCCCCCTCTCAGTATTACTTTTGTCTAATAGAAATATTGGTAAAATATTCTCACCATGCCAGTCAACTTGCATAAGAAGTATTGGGAAAACAAATCGATTGAAGTTGTATGTGAATACAAGACAATTTGGGATGCCACTACAAAATTCACACCCTCTGAGTTTGTATATGGAAATAATGTGATGTTTCCCATTGAATTTGAGATAGCTAGACTTAAAACAAACTCCACCCTTCATACAAGAGAATCTCCAGACACAACCAATCTAATCAGAAAATACCTAAATCAATTTTAAAAATAGATTTGGAAGTTTCTTCTTCCTTATAAATACATGGGAAATTTGGAGAGACAATCCCAAGAAACGCATAGGTCGAGTTGGAAATGAAGTTGTTGAGGATAACAAAACCTACTGCATTGTAAAGACAAGGTGTGAGGGGGTTCAACCAGTTATAATGTCACACCATTCCTTTGTTACTTCCTTGCATGAAAGAGCATAAAAATACCATGAGCCTAGCCATCAACATCAAAGTCTCTAAAAATAACCAATTCATGAACTTCATGGGAGGATACTCCTCTTCAATAAATTTGAAATGAATCCTTGGTTTTCCCACACGAATTATGGTAGTGTCCACCATATGTATCTATTGAAATGAATGATTGTCGATAGTGGATGAAATCATCTACCTCACTTTCTTCTTATAGTTGTTACAAACCATGAGAATCACCAAAATATGCAACTATAAATGCTAGACATGTCTTGGGTAATTTCCAAAGAAACTTGATACATAATCTAGTGCACCCATCAAGTAGAAACTTGAAAGAATATTAAGTGTGTTTTGAAAATGGTAGAAATACCCAACTCTAATATATCTCTTATATGTTTCTTCATACTAAAACAATGAGGATAGGATATTTTTTCTCCTCCTCAAGGAAATTGTGTTCAATGGAGCTATGTTGGGATTACTTATCAATGTGATACTTGATATTAACCCTAACATTCTAGTAAGTGCACTCATTGAGACCTCTTTGGTCTTCCTTCACCTTTTTGGCATCAACAATTACAACCATGAGATGGGATTTCATATTTATCAAATGATTATTGGGCTCATGAGTTAATGCATTGATGCGACTACAATTGCAAACTTCAATCCCTTGATGCTCTAGCTAAATATCAATAAAATTGGGTCATGGAAGGTGTTTGGACAGGGCCCCTAGGGTCAATTTTTGGGTTAAAAGCCTGAGTTTTGGGGCAGAAAGCCCAAGTGTTTTATGTAAAGTGTAAAGTATCTGCAATTTATGGTCGCAGAGCACGTAGATGTAAAATGTCATAACGGGTTTTCACCCTTTTTTTATGTAAGTTGTGTCGGCTTTAGAAGATCTACCCATGGTCCACGAACCATGGGATTGTATAAAAAGGAGAGTCTTAGAAGAGTCTAAGGCAGTTTGAAGTTGGATAATGATGAATGTAATGGGTCATTACTAAAAAGAGCGAAGAGTCCTAGAATAGAAGAAAGGCTCTGCAGCTGTGTGCACAAAGGCCTAGGGTAGAAGTATGCAACTGAGTGCGTAGGGTAGTTAGAGTCTGTAAGAAGATATGAAGTACTAATAAATATGATTATTCTAGAAATATTGGTGTTTGATCTATTTACTTCTATTATGAATAAATGCAATTGTGTTATGCTAAATAATGGTTTCATGATTTAATGTGATACTCGTGTGCAAATTGATATGTTTTACATTGTTATCTGAATGAAAGAGATAATATGTGTTTACGCAAAGAACATATTAATGCATATTGAAGTTATCATATACTTAAGCCAATCTCGGTAAATACGGAAGTAAGAGTAATTACATAAGCATGTAAGTGATTGATTCGCCTGGTTAGGGTCCGCGAATGATAGTCATAGACCTTCACAAAGTTCTAGAGGTTGATTGTGAGAAGTATATCGATAAGCCCTAAAAGGCTTATTGATCTACACGAAGGTAGAATTAGGGCATAAAACAACATCACTACCATCTCTAAGTGATGAAACTTAGTTCCATCACCCCCCCATACTGCTTCGAGTGAGACTTCAACCTGCACTCCACAGATTGATGCCGAAAGGGCCACTAGTGTAGGGATTTGTTTGGTTAAATTAACGTTGAACCTGGGTTAGGGCTGACTAAGCCAACAAATGGTTTTGTTGTCGAGACTGGGATCTGCATAAAGAGATGTGTGATGTCGCATCACTGGAATATTACACAGTGGTTGGATAGATATCTATACACAGAGATACACGAAATCTTCTTATTTTCCTTCCCAGTTAAATTATATGAGTGGATCGCTAAATTAGCAGACGGTTAAGGAAGGTGGAGGCTTGATGGTCTGATAGTGTGGAACCCAAAGTTAGTGCAGAGATTAGAAGCCTCTGAAGATAAGATCGCACACACTGTTGATCATTGGCTTGATTGTATCATAGGAGGATTTGTGATAGAGTTTTCGGTCAATACTTCGGTCAGTTACAGCAAAGCAGAGCACCGCTTCTTCAAGGGACCACGAGGTAAGTATTTGAGGTCTTTAAATACTTGAATTAAGATCCTCTTATGTGAATAGTAGGTTATGAAGCTACCTTGATGTTTGGAGCTACATGAAGTGAAAAGATCTTCAGGGATAGAAGGAGAATAGGCCTAAATATAGCTCGTTGATCGAACTTCCTCTAAGTGATGACGAGGAAATAGCACAGGCTTCACTGCAGAGCATTGCTCAGTTAATAAGACAAGGGTTCCTATGAATACCCCATCCACCCACCCCACCTTCACATTCACCTCCACATCATACACCTTCACCCACACCACCACCACCTCCACCACCGTTTAATATGGAAAATGTAGTAAAGTTGCCCATTCTTAAGGGTTCGGGAAATGAAGACCTGGACTAGTTTTGGTTCATCGTGAAGGTCGTATGGGAGGCTTAGAGCATAATGGATGCTTGGATGAAGAAATAAACTTTGGTCACTACTTTACAGGAATGCACGCTGACGTGGTACATTAATTACTGCACTGATAACTTGATGGCTTCATTAGACGATATTCAGACTACGTTGAATAAGGAGTTCAGTAGGCCTAAGTCTGAAGCAAAATCAATTGTGGGATTCAAGGAGATCGTGATGAAGCCTGGTGAAACACCCTGAGATCTGGATCAATGATTGAAGTGCATGATCCAGGAAGCTAACATGAATCTTATGGATAGGCAGCAACACGAATGGTTTGTGACTTCGCTCTTGTCTCATCAGGGTTGCTTTATTGCAGGAAAAGATTGGGACCTAGGTAGAAGCCTTGGAGATTGCGATGAGATTTCATGAGACACCGATGCAAAATGTTAATTTTGGAGTTCAACAAATTCACATGCAGTTATAGAACCTTTGCCTAGAGTTTTAGAGTCTGAAGAAGGATAGAGTGGCTCAACCAGATGTGCGTGAAGAAGTTTGGTGCCTGAAATGAAAAAGTTAGGGGCATGAAAAAGATCACTGTCCAGTCTTTGTGAATTTTGTTGCAGCAGGAGGGCCAATGCCTCTCAGGTTGGAATCTCAAGCAAGGCCAAGTATAGGGCCCGCGCTATGGTGTGCTATCTGTCAGGTAGCTGGAAAATATGTGACAGACAATTGTCACCTACTACAGAAATTTGTACAGACACTGCAACAGCTCTTCTACAAATTCTATCAGTGAGTGGGTCATGATGAGCATAATTGTCGTAGCTATGAGCTAATGATGGACAAAATGGTCGTATATAGAGTGCAGGAAGAAACTCGACCTCCGAATCAATGCACTAGGGTAGTGCGAGGAGGATTTCAGGGGCGCGGTCAAGGCCGAGGTGGAGGAGGACCTAGTAGAGGATGAGTACAGGTGATTTTCTACAACTGTGGGGGACCAAGACACTATGCGTGAGAATGCACGAACCCAACAAGCCTGTTGTGCAGATATTGCACTCAGTTTGACCACGCGATAGAATACTGCCCTATATTACTAACTAAGATACATGAAAAAGGGGTGTAGCCTGAGTAACCTACCCAGAATCTGTAGATGATGAGGGCTGAACCCTGCAAAGAGGATCCTAATGTGAACATCATGCTGTGAAGTGGAATGATGACTGACGACTGGCGAAGACAAGGGAAAGAAGCATGAATAAGACGAATGGCTCCACAAAGCTCTAGAAAAGGAGGTCGGGTTTGATCTGGAGCGTCCGAGGGAAACATTTATGGAAGAAAAGAAAAGCTTCGCTGAGGCATCTACCTTAAGAAGTCAGGACAAGCAGTCTGAAGAAATGGACCCATCCATGCTTACTACATTTTTAGAGACCTGTATGAAGCTACTTCGAGATAGCAAGGCCATAAAGGGATTTCAGGAGTTGATCAATAAATGTGTTGGTAATACTCCTAACGGACCGCGTGTGGTTGGGAAAATTGGTAAGCATAATGCAAGAATAGGGCAAGACATGAGACTCGTTGCACAAATAGGAGAATATGAAATGGACCAAGTTATTCTAGATCTAGGGTCCGATGTGAATTCTTTTCCTAAACAAACATGCGAGAGAATGGGGAGACCTGCACTGCAATGGTCTCCTATTCAATTTAGAATGTTGAATCAACAAAGTATTATCCCCATGGGAAGATTACAGGGAGTGATAGTATATGTCGAAGGCACAAGCACGTTGGATAATTTTCAAGTGATAGAGATTGTGGATGATAGAAATCCCTACCCTACGCTCGTTGGGATCGACTGGGCTATCGACATGAATAGGGTAATAAATTTCAAGAAGCAAACTATGTCATATGAAAGAAAATCACTCTGTGTAGTAGTACCGTTGGACCCTACAGAAGTAGAGACCGTGCAGGGTAGCTAGAAAGTGACTGTTACGGTCATTGTTCATGATTTGACAGTGAGAAAATGGCTAAGAGGAGCGCGGGAGGGGGGATTAGCATTTAAGGCTGAAATTAAGAGTGATATCTTTGAAAATTTGCCGCCAATCTAGCATTTGTGACCGGATTTTGGGGGGAATAGTTGGATTTGAATTTGAATTTGCCTATTGCCCAACGAAGAACACTTTACATGTTGAGAGCTTCTGTGTCATGTTATCAGTTGTGCATGAATCATGCATTTTTGAGGATTTGGTGGCTAGTTCAGTGTTTGACAAGTTACTTAAGGAAGCCCAGGAGATCCTTAATAGCCTCATGTCAATGCTTGTAGAAACTGTCAGTGCTGGAGGCTTAAGGCCTCTGATGGGGCTTCCCCTGAGGTCATAAGTATGGAAGTGCCCATAGCGGTGACAAAATCCCCAAGGTCACCTAGGTCGAAACCCACACTAGCAGGAGAGGCTTCCAAGATGAAGAAAGATAAACAGAAGGCGACACATCCAGTGCACGAGTCGCCAAGAAAACATCAGAGAAAAGAGAAGCTCACCGCATAGGAGGAAGGCAAGGTGGTAAACCTAGAATCTGACAAGTGCACAGAAGAAACTGGTATGGGCGTAGAGGACATTGATATTGAGGGAGTAAACCCTATCTCAAGGTCACCAGAATACATCCCTCCGTGTCAAGGTAAGGTTAAGGTCCCAAAGGACCTAGACGACGGAAAGTTTCTCCTTCATACACCCCTGCTACCAGAGAATATCATGTTTGAAGGACTATGCTTGGTGAACATCCCCCATCTAAAGCTTTAATATTGGGACTTGGTGGACATAGAGTGGTTCCCCCACCTGGCTACTGATAATTCTGTTAGTTTCAGTCTTTCCATCCTTCCTCCAGTGATCAAATATGCTCTTATAAAGTGATTTTGAAGTGTCAAGGTCAAATTTTGTCATTTCATTGAGTCTTCAAGCAAAATTTGGTCACTAGGTATTAGGTCTAGGGTTTGCTCTCACTCTTTTCAAATTTGCCCAAATGCCAATCTATGTCACTATTCATCTGAGTCTATCATCATTCATAGGGTTTTCAGTATCATCTCAGTGTCTAATGAGTCATTTTACACCTTGTTCATGCTTCAGTTGCGCCTAGGTAAGGTCATTTCCCTCTCCTAGGGTTTTGAAGGCAATTTCTCTTGGACGGTCAAATAATCGGCAAAAATTGTTTCCTGATGTTCATACACCTTCCCATATCCTTAAATTACCTTAAAAAATGCTTCCCATCACTGAGATTCCCCAAATTCCTCATTTTCGCACAAACCCTAGTTTCTAGCTACAACCTGGCAATTTTCTAGGTTGGGCCTGTGTTTTTCCCTTTTGGACCCCTTCCCCTCACTCAATCTCTGAGATTCCACTTCCCCCTGCTTCCTAACATCCCTCCCCACTCCCAAAAATTTCCCCAAGAATTTAGAAGCCCCCTATCCCCTTCATTTCGCTTCATTTTGACCAAATTCCTTGTTTCACACATCAGGGCAAGTTTCACTCAAATGATGTTTCAGAGCAGTCAGAGATGAATTTTGGAACACTGAGAGAGGTTTTTGTCAAAAACATGCCAAATAAGAAAAACCTCATTCAATTTTTGCACAGGTATCATGGTTTTAAAGCAATGTCAAAAATACCGGCGAGAACGAAGGTGCTCCAAGGACGGTTGGCCAAAAACACAAAAACGAAGGAAAACGCCCGATCCACTCCAAATTTTGACCAAAGCCTTTTTGGCTGAGCATGGTACTTGATTGGGGACTCCCAGCCCAAATTTCAAGAAATTTGGAGAAAATTTTGTCATTTGTGAATTTTTTGTGCAATTTACAGGTTTTGGCCATTTGAAGCGCCGCGTTCCAAGCGTGGCTATTTTGGAGGATTGCTCGGAATTTTGAAAACTTGGCATTTTTGGAAAGGGCATGCAAAGATAAAAATTAAAAATACTTGGGAGAAGCCTGATTTTGAGATTTGAGCCTCCAAAAGCTCAAAATACATCAAAAAAATGACTTTCTGCCCACTTTTTGAGTTGCAGAAAGTGACCTTGGGAGAAATGGTTTTTGAGGGGGCAAAACAACTCCAAATTCAGAAATTCCACTTGGGATGGAAAGTATACAGACCAAGCTTTCCAATGAGCCATCTTGCACCTGATTTGGACCAGTGGAACCCACTCAAAAGTTGCAGCAAAGGGGCGCGACCATTTGCACAAGGGGCGCGGCAATGAGAGCCAGCTTTGCCAGAATTGACCTTTTTTGTCAAAAAACTCTGTTTTGACTATGGTTGACCATTTTTACTTGTAGATGATGGATGAATGTAATATTTTCATGGCACTTTGATAGATTTTATCTCTCTTTACCCTTCTAGAAGCTTCCTTGATGTAAAAAGTGAATAATTAATGCATGAATCAGTTAGCTAGGTAATAGAGGCAAGTTGTTGAGCTGCCTATTATCTAGTGCTTAGTTTGGAATTAGTTCAAACTGCTCCTAGAAGGATGAGCTCGACCCCTAGAGGCAAGGGAAGAGGTTAACTTGCCTATATTATGTATTTTCTTAGTCATTTTGAAGGGTTGGAAGGTTGGACTCTTGTGGGAGAAAGCTTTATTGTATATTGTACATCTATCTCTGCAATTTAGAGGAAGAAGGCCAGGGTTTTGCAGACATCCTGTGGATTCTTGTGGATTGTTGTGTTGATGGTGTGTTCTCTACATGTTTTTGTAAGTTTTTTTATGTATTCCACATGTCTCTTTTGCTTCTATTTGGACAGATGAAGTGATAAAGTTTGAAATCATGCTTTGACATGCTCAGCTTTTTAGTTTGTTCAAAATTTATGTTTTCTACTGTTTAGAGAGGATTCAAATGGTTGTTTTCCCTCTTTAGCTCCTTCTCTATCATCCCTGATCATCCATCTCAGATTAAGGCATCAGCGCTCAGTCCTACCTTGCCCCAAAGATCCCCCTGCAAAAAACTGTGCTCAATCCCGCACCCTGAATTGCACTCCCTCCAATTGCCACCAAAACCCAAAAATCTTTAAATCAACCCCCCTTATCAATTTACTAGCCTAATATCTTTGATCCTAATTGGTCAGCTTATTATATTGAAAGATCTACCGAATCTGACCCGAGAGAGCCTTCTCATACCTCGTAGGGCTAGCTACGAGGTGAAATGGTTTGATGTAGCCTTGAGAGTTTGTCTATCTCAGCCTAGGTGAATTCCAAGCGCTAACAGGTCCCACTACCACATCATCATTCTCCTCACCTCGTGATCAACTCCCTCTTCAGGCATCCGTAGCTTAACTACTTTCGACCTCATCCTTCTTTTCCTTGACTTGACTATTGCCACGTGTGGACAGACTAACCAATTTGTCCTCATTGACTAAATGAAGGTGTCCAAGTTAACTAGCCACCTTTCGCTTATAAACCAAATCTTTCACAACTTTTACATTTTTTGATCACATTATGCAAATGAGAGAGTGTAAGCGAGATACTTACCTGTGGTAATGATACCTTGATGTAGTTTGTTGAAGAAATGAAGTCTTTGTTGTGTGTTGGCTGCATGTGCTTTTCTACCTTTTTTTTATTATCCCTCTGATGATTTTCTTTGATGTACAAGTACCTGGTGTTGATGATGATGATGTTGATGTTGCTGCTAGGCTCTGGAGGAGCTTCTTCTACCTTTGGATCTCCATGCTTGAAACTGACTGCAATCTGTGATTTTTGTTTTGTTGGATAAACTGCTACAGGATTTCCTACAGGATGTCATGTAGCTACTTCTCCCTCAAAAATTTTAATCATTTTCTATTGTTGGGACCTGAGGATGATTGGCATGGGTAGAGAAGGGGTATAGGAATTTGTGCATGAGGAAAATAACCTTCAAGTGTTGTCCCCTTGCTCTCTGTCTTCATCCTCTTTTCTCTGTGTTTTTTTCTTTCTTGAAAACTGACTTTTGTGATGAATGCAGGGGTGATCATAGTGGAGAGAGGTATGGTGATGATATGGTGAAGTAGGGATTTATTTGTTTGACATGGGCACTTCATTCCATTTCTCTAGGGTTACTTCTTTTAGGATTCCCAAGCCACTGTAATTCCTACAGGATCATCCTGTAGGTTTTCGGGAATCCTGTAGAAAACACATAGCCCTTGCAAACTGAGGCAAATGAATGGAAAAATGGAAGGAATTATGGAATGATGAAGGAAAATGAATGGAGAAATAAAAATATGAGTTGAATAGGTCCCTTTTGATTCTCTTTTATTGCGCTGATCATCATCCTGCTGACCTGCAAACAATATTTTCATAATTTCTCTTTTCTTCTTTTTTATTTTTATCTATTTTTATTGAAAACAATTAGTCTGCCTCCATGAGGTTTTCATCCTAGCTTCTTAACCTGGGTGCCTCAAGAGAGGTTTTCACCTAGAGATCTTTTTATTTCTCTTTTTTTTTTTTTGACACCATTGGGCCACCTCAAGAGGTTTTCAACCCAACAGCAAGACTCAGGTGCCTCATGGAGGTTTTCACCTGAGTCTCCTTATTTTTCTCTTATTTTTCTTTTTCTTGGTGGCTTGATGAGGCAGGAGTTGAGACTTGCTCCACCACCATCACTGTTTGTTGATACCATCAATGAACTCTTGCTTTGACAATGTGCTCTTATAAACTTTCAGTCTGTGCCCATTAACAAGTAAATGAATGGCCTCTGCATCTATGGTTCTAATATGCACTTAACCATTATCATGACATTTCTCTATGACATAAGGCCCAAGCCATCTAGTCCTTAACTTTCCCTTAAAGTATTTATATCTAGAATCATATAACAAAGCCCAATCACCTTCTTGAAATTGATTTTCCTTGATGTTCTTGTCATGCCAGATCTTCCTCTGAATTTGAGTTACCTTTGTGTGTAGGAGGGTCTGCATTCTGAACTAATCTAGCCCATTCAACTAAAGAAAACTCTCTTTTTGTGCACTATTGAGATCTAAATCTAGTTGGGCTGCCATCCTAATTGTATTGTACTAAAATTCAATGGACAACAGGGCCTTCTTCCCATAGACCAACTCATAGGGTGTGAATCCAGTGGTGGTCTTCTAGGTGGTATTGTAGGCCCATGTGGCCTCAACTAATCTATCTACACAATATTTTCTGTTGTTGCTAACCACTTTGGTCAAAATGCCCTCCAACGCTCTATTGGTCACCTCCACTTGCCCATTAGCTTGTGGGTGATAGGGATTGGAGGTTCTATGCTTGATCTTGTGTTGGCTTAACAAGTCTTCAATCATGTTGGATGTAAATTGGTTGCCTTGATCAATGGCCAGTTCTCTAGGGTACCTAAACTTGTAAAAGACATTTTCCCTTAAGAATGCAACCACCTTCTCCTCTGTTGTTGCCTTGATTTCCTTGGTTTCAGCCCACTTAGTTAGATAGTCAATGCACACAAGGATGTACTACTTTTGCTTAGGAGGGTCAATAGGTCCAATGAAATCCATGCCCCACTTGTCAAATGGCTCGAAAGTCACTTGAGGTTGCAGATGCATTTCATCCCTTGGAGTAGGCTTTCCCATCCTTTGGGACCGATCACACTGACTAGTGTATCTTCTCACATCTTGATGAAGAGTGGGCCAATAATAACCAGCTTGTAACACCTTGAATGTTGTCCTCTTTGCTGAAAAGTGACCTCCACAAGGCCCATAATCACAGGTCAGAACGATGTCAGACTTCCTCCTCCCTGACACATCTTCTCATATTTGATTCGGGCCTAGTTTGAAGAGGTTGCTCCCAATCCAAGTGAATGGGGTGCTCTTCCTCACAATCTTGCTTTTCTCTTTGGAGGACAAATTTGATGGGAACTATGCAGATACCAAATAGTTTTCTATGTCAGCAAACCATGGAGAGAGAACTGAAATGGTGAATAAGTGTTCATCCGATAACTTATCATCAACCATTCCTTAATCACCTATAGGCAAAGTTAAACTTGGACAAAAAATCTGCAACAACATTTTCCTTGCCAAGCTTATCAGCAATAGTTAGATCAAACTATTGTAATAAAAGTAACCATCTAAGAATCCGGGCATTCACATCAAGTTTATTCATTAAATATTTAATTGCATCATGGTCAATATGTACAAATGTTTGATAACTTGTAATGTAATGCCTAAATTTGTTCAATGAATGCACAACATCCAGGAGCTCCTTTTCGGTCACTTGTGTAGTTCAGTTTGGCCTTTGACAGATTCTTACTAACAAAGTAAATGTCATGAGGAAACTTTTCATCTATCTAGCCTAGAGTTGCCCCTATGGCTTTGTGTGAGGGATCAGCATGTATATGAAAAGGAAGGGCCCAATTTGGGCTTCAAAGAATTGGTGCAGTGGTCAACTTGTCCTTCGGGGTGTCTAGGGCCTCTTAACAGCTTTTTGTCCATGCAAACTTAGAGTCTTTGGCCAACAACCCAAATAAAGGAGAAGCTAACTTACTGAAGTCTTTTATAAACCTCTAACAGTATCTAGCTAAACCTAGGAAACTTCTGACATCTCTCTGCTTTTGCAGAGGTGGGACCCTTTGGATGATAGCTATTTTGTTTGGATCCACTTGCAGTCCTTGCTAGGATATTGAGTGACCTAGTACAATCCCTACAATCATCAAGAACTCATATTTTTCAAGACTAAGAGATAGGTTCTTTTTAATGCATTTGTTTAGCACCTTACTTAAGTTGGATATAGCCTCCCGGAAATCACACCCATAAGGTGTAAAATAATCCATATAAATCTCTACTACATCGTGGACTAGCTCGGCAAAGATACATAGGCCAAAAGGAAGGAACCTATAGGCGAAACTAACCCAAGGAGAAATGAAGGTGGTTTTATCCTAGTCTTTAGGGACGATCTGCATTTGATTGTACCCACTGAATCCATCTAGGAAAGAGAGAAAAAAAATCCCTGCCAGGCCATCTAGCACTTGGTCGATGAAAGGTAGAGGGAAATGGTCCTTCTTTGTGGCTTTGTTTAACTCTCTGTGATCAACACAAATCTTCCACTTACAATTTTTCTTTGGGACCAATACCAAAGGAGAGACCCACTCACTAACGAAGATAGGGTAAATGAATCCTGCATCTAGCGACTTTTGCAATTCTTCTTTGACTATATCCTTGAGAGTTGGATTCATCCTCCTTTGGAGTTTTCAGATTGGTTTGCAACCTTCTTTGATATAAATGTGGTGAGTACACACCGAGGGGTGCACTCCCTTCACTTCTTTGTAACTCCAAGCAAAGGCATCTAGATGTTCCTTTAGCATGTTACACAACTTTTCTTCTTGGTGAACAGAAAGAGATTGTGTTGATTTTCAAAGTTCTCTCAAGGCCGAATTCTATGGTTTTGACACGGGTAGGGTTAGAATCAGCTAAGAATATACCAATCTGATGGCTATTCTGGGTTTCCTTTACTACTTATTCTAAGGACAATATAATGGGAGTTGGACTTTGGATTATGTGTTCAATCAAATCATGTTCATTCGGTTTTACTCCTCCCATGGTTGTTTCTAAGGTATAGAGTTGGGCAAAATAAAATTCATCTTCTTCGTCCTCCTCCAACCATAAAGGTAAGTCATGCTCTAGAGATGGTTGGGCAGGAGGGTATAGGACTAACTACTTCGACATATGCCCATTTTTTATAGTCATATTTCTAGCCCTACAGCTAATGTAGGCATCGACAATGGCTAACCAGGGCCTCCCAAGGATGAGAGAGTAACGAGTAAGCTTGGCCTTAGGCTAGAGAACTAGGAAATATGCAGGGTACTCCAAAGAGTCAATGGAGACCATCACATCCTCCACAATCCCCTCAAGGGTCACTGTGGAGCGGTCTGCAAGTTGCAGGGATGTTGTGGTCTTTCTCAATGAACCCTGGAGGTTGAGCTTAAGCATGGTGTCCTTGGTCATCAGATTAATGGCAGCCCCAAGATCAATCAAAGTGTGGGGGAAAATGGTGCCATTGATGTGCACATCTACTACAGGGCTTCTAGGGTCCAAATACTTTGGGCAAATTACCTACCCCAACATTAAGTCAGATAGTTGTCCAATGACATTAAAGGTAGGGGCATCACTTTTTCGCCTCCCTGGATGCTTGAAGTACTTCTCCTTAATCAAATTGTTGTAAATAGGTACATATTTTATAGCTTGGAGAAGTGGAATTTTGACACATAGATTTTTCAATTCTCCTAGAAGTTCAGTCTCTTCTTGGGTAGGCTGGAGTGGTTGGGTTAATCTCTCAAGAAAGGGTGGTGGATTCACTTTAGGAATGCTTTCCTCTCTTTCTTCCTTAACCTCCATAGGTGGAGGTAGAGGTTGGTTGTCTGGGAGTACTCTCCCAGATCGCAGGTTGATTTTCTCAATCTCCATAGCATAAGCAGGATAGGATGTCTCTCCATTGTATACTTGTTGTGATTTTCTATTGTTCGAGCTCGGATTTGGCTAGGCAGGCATCAGGGATTGTTTAGGTGGAGCAGGGTGTAAAAGTTGTGGCTGAGTAGGTGGTGAATGAAATAATGTTGGAGCATTGTTGTATGGGGGCCTCAATTCCTGGGGCAGTGAATTCCACTGAGGTTGTGGCAAAGCATATGGTTGAAATGGTTGGCTAGTCGGTTGGGAATGATATTGAGGTGAAAAGGACCAAGGAGGAGGTGTAGACTAGGAAGGATGAGCAGGGGGGGCAAGAGGGAATGGATGTGGTCTAGTTGGGGTTGTAATATGCATGGGATGACCCTTGCATGCCCTGCTAGTATGGACAAGGCCCATGAGGTCTCCTTTGATTTATATAGAAAAGTTGTTCAGTCACCCCTTTAGCTCCTTGATATATGTTGGGTGAAAATATTGTCGTTTAATTTTGTTGTAGTACTTGCCCAACTATTTAATTTGTCAATCCAAGGTTCGTAGGCTTACGAGGCACATGCACCATATATGCAGGACTGATGTGGAACTAATCCAATCTAATCTAATCTAAATTACTGAAATCAAATTAATCTAGGAAGGCATTGAAACATTAACTATAAAAGCAAGAAATTGCATCAGGGAAAAGCAATACAACATGTGAAGAATTTGAATGACAAACAACATATGTGAGCTCACAACAATAAAGATATCTTAAATTATATTACAAGAACCAAATAACCAATCATGAAAGTGTAACAATAAAAGAATATGAATCAAAGCTAGAATCCCCTTCTCCTAATTACAAAACTATCTCTTAAAGCTAATCTCTGTTCTTTTAAAATGAAAGAGAGAGCCACTCTCTTATATACATGAAAAGATTAACCATCTCATAATTACATATCCAATATTCTCTCAAGCACTCTCAACTACTTTCCCATTATTACAAATATGATCCCTTTGAATCCTCCACACATCTCTCACAATATCTTGGATAAGATATGCCAACCAAATCCTCCATGATCTTCTCCTTAGGAATAGACTTGAATAATTATCTCCTTAATATGGTGGAGGAGATATTTGAGAAGTCTCTTGGAATTAATTCTTCACATATTTCCTACGCATCACAAAACTCACATATTCTTGAGATATATATAAAAATATGTATATTTTCTAATATTTAATCATAAATTCACTTGTAATACAAAAATGAATAAAATGGAAAATAAGAAGGTGAAACCCAAATGTATTTATGAAAATGATATGATAAAAGGTTAATGGGATGAAAGGTGGATGAAAATATGACATTTCTGAGTCCCAACAATATACAAATTTTAGTCCAAGTAGAGAAGGGCACTTATCTGTGGAGTGGTTTTCTTCACAGATTGAGCAGATTTCAATCGAATTCATTGGGCATTCATTCCTAGGGTGTCTCCTTGTGCATCTAGGGCTGAAAATGACTAAGGCTCTCTTTGTTTTCTCCTATTTTCTCTTAATGTGCATAGTGTCCATCTGTAGGGCAAGGGTTTGCAGCATCTCACTCTTGAAATCCTCCAGCATGTTTCCAATTTCACCCTTGATGGATGTATTGGAAGAGGATGGGCTGACCATAGGTTGACTACCCCTACCCTTTTTCCTAGCTTCCCTATAATGGTTTCTAAAGACAATATTGATATCCTCATAGGGTAATTGGTAGATGTCCCCTCCTGCTACAAGTTTAGGGTATCCAAAAGATCTTCCCTTACCCCTCTAAGCATAACTAGCTTCAGTGACTCACGGTCAAGTGGCTCTTTTGTAGCTAAGATGGAATCTTTCTTCATAATCCTTTAGGGATTCATCATGCCCTAAGGTCATCCTGAAATTTTCTTCTTTAGTGTCTTTAGACCTACAGTATTCTCGATACATGTTGTTGAAGTCTTTCTGCATCCGAGCCCAAGTTGTGATGTTATCCCCAGGTAAAACCATGAACCAGCGCAAAGCTATATCCTTGAGAGTGGATGGAAATAGTTTCAACTTCTGCTCATCATTGGTGTAGTCATAGGTTCTGCATATGATAACAAACTCAAACAAGAAAGTGTTTGGATATTTTGAGGTCAGGCCATGGAAATGAGGAAGGGCATAGGGGCATATATTATTCATCTTAGTATCCCCATTGTTTTCCCTGATGGAGAAGGCACCCTCAACTCTTTCTCTATTTCCTCTATCATTTCTATTTTCAGCCATTGGATCAGTATGAATGGGTTCTTCTTCTTCTTCTTCCCGTGTAGGCTCTTCAAATATATTTGGTTCCTCACCTAAGGGTTCCTCCAATTCACAGCCACCGAAGAAGAGGGAAGGTTGGTTGTTTGAAGCGGTGGGGGTATTTGGCGAAAATTTCCCTAAGTTATCCCTATTCCTACAAGGCATGAAAAAAAGTGTTTTTGTTTTTGTTTTGAGTTTTTTTTCTAACTTTGAAAACGATTGCAGAATTGAAATTGCAAATTGAATGAAAACTAACTACTTGAATGAAATCCTACTTGAAGAATGGAAAGGAAAGCAAAGAATGTAGAATGGAAAAGAAAACAAACTAAATTACTCTTGCAGAAATGAAACTAATAGTGTAATATCATAAACAAGAAATGGAATAAAGAGCAATAATCACATATTACTCAGACACCTCCCTGGAAATTGTGGCAAAAAGTGATGAGCACCAGTATTGTAACAAGAATGTTGCAACTCCTGGCACTACCAACTTTACTTTATCAACCCGGTATTCATAAAAACTTGGAGGTGACATTGTTGTATACACAAGTAAAAGTGACGAGTTTGCTCTTTGTCACTACTCAACTAGTGATAGACCACTAGGGTTTTTCAAGCCAGACTTCTATGGATTCAGAAGAAGCTTGATTACTCATGAGAGAAAGAGAAATCTACTCTAAGAGAAATCTTGTCTACTACAGGAAGGAAGAAGACTGAAATCAAATGCTAAAAACACACCATTTTCTAACTAACTGCTAAGAGACTATGCTTCAAAAAGAATGCTAAGTCAACATGTATGCAATCCTGCTGTCCTAACCATGTAAATTCAAAACATAAAACAATCTACTACTGTGCATGCAACTGACTAAAATAAATCTGCTTTTCTAAATTTGTCCTTTTTATGGAAAAGTGTGAAAGCTAATCTCTTTTGGTCATGTGGAAGGTGGCTTAGGAGTGCTAGTGAATGGTTAGAAGGTTGGGGAGACCAGTAGGTGATTTTTTCTAGCTTCCTAGAGGCTTTTCCCTCAATTCGGCCACAAAACAGGCCACTACAGGAAAGCCTATAGGATGTCCTAAAAACCTATAGTATTCCCTGTATTTCTACAAGATACAGCTGATAGCAAAAGGATGGGTGTTGAAGGTGATGGAAGGCTCAGGGAAGGTGATTGGTGGATGGAATGAGGCAAGGAAATACCTAGGATCACTCCAGCACTCAAAACCAAAGTTGGAAGATGGATGGATTTGCTCAACAAGCTTGGAGAAGTTCCCTTGTAAAATGATAAAATTGGTGAGGGTCTTAGTGAAAGAAAGGAATGATCATGGATGGATGAAGTTGGAAGGAGGTTGCTAACTATGAGATCTCTTTGTACTTCTAAAACACTTTCACTACATCAAACATTTATATTTACTGAAAAATCATGTAAACAAGAAGAATTTCAATGATCTAGGAAAATAGAGTTTAATGAGCTAGTTGTCTACTTCATGCATGAAGAAAGCCTACAGAATAAGATGGAATCATTGATGGGATCTAATGTAATACTGAATATGGAAGAAATGATAACTAAATCCTACTCTTGCAAATTGATCAAATGTTAGCCTAAGTACAGGAAACCCTAAATTCTATGAGAAAGTAGAATTCAGTCTTTTTGGGGCTGCATGGGAGTTATTTCCTCAAATAATGATCCCTAAAAGAAGAAGTGAGACCAAAACACCTTTTGATAGCTTTTTGTTTTTCCTTTATCTCTTCTAAACTACTTCTAAAGTAAAGAACAAATGGAAGTAAACTAATAAGCAACTAATCAACTCTACACTACTTGTAATGAAATAATCCTAAATACAATTCAACCATTGAGCTATGAAATCAATCTAAGCATACAAATACAAGAAGAGGATCCTTTGCTGTTATGTCTGGGCCCTAACCCAAGAGCTTCGGCCCTCTGAGTTAACTCAGTGCTGGATCAAGAAAATGCTCATTCTCATTATGAAAACTAGAAATTACATAGCAATGTCTTCCACAAGTCTTGAACTCAAAAATGACTAGTGTTTTTAAAGCAAAAATTCGAATCCTAATGAGACTCTAGGCCTCTTTATTTATACAACTGGAGTCTCCAATGAATTCCTTAAATCTAGGGAGGCTCAGCTCCCAAACTCGAGATAAACTAACTCTTTAATTGTCACTTGCTCGGCTGCCTTTTGATCTCCATGACTTGGCTACTTGTACTTTGAGCTAGTGTGATTGATGGAGGAATATTCGAATGAAGGAGGAGTAAATGAGGAGGATTTACCTCCTAAAATCTCTCTTCCTTGTCTCATTCGATTTTCAGCCCTTAATCTAGCCAAAATTCCCTGATTTTCTCTCACAAACCTGCATTCAATGCACATTAGTCCACTAGGCATAATATCTCACTTTGACTCATCTAATTAAGCAAAATATAATCAAAATATGTAATAAATTGTGAGAAGAGTTGATTTGACTAAGATAAGAGGTGAATTAAGGTCCATATAGTTACCCAATGGTGAGGCTCATCACACCCCGACCGGATGCAATATCTATTATAATGGATTTAAAGGTTTGTTTAGATCCGTTTAATGGAAATCACCATGTAATAAAGAATTTTGTCCCTTTGTATTGCCATTCTGATACGACACGGGCCTGTCCCGAATGTGATTGCAATAAGGATCAACGACAGAGGAAGAATTGGCCCCCTTGGCTCGCTTTTAATAGAAAAAACAATAGTAAAAGGGATCCAGCATTGCACATTCATTACAATGGTTTTCAGAACTGAATGCAGAAAAAATGGAATAGCAACACAGTTCATTAGTCAGCAGGACTAACAAAAGTGTTTATTCAAGATCTCGGTTACACCAGAATGGCTATAAAAGTACTAGAGCTCAGCCAAATAATATTTTAGTAGTTTTGATATATTTTTATGAATTTTTGTAACAAATCTTAAAATCTGTTTTCAAGATATTTTTCTGTAAACCATTGTAGAAATATTTCAGATTTCGAAGTATTAGAGGTTGGACATCAGAGAGTGAAAGGCTTGGAGCTTGTATTCAATTATCTTTTTACAGGAAATCAAAGGCCAATTGCAGTTATTATCTAGGAATTCTTGTGGTATGAGTTTGTGATAATGTTTTTCTTCTATTAATAGTTTATATGAATGATAATTTCGTCTCCTTTCCATATCTATTCTTTTCAGTGATTTTCCTAAGAGGTTTTAAACAAAATTCTTAAACTTAAGCTTTGTTTTGCTAGTAATTTCATGCTTATGTTATCTATCTTCTGATAAATGAATTCATGCTTTCCAAGGTCATTTTGAACCTTTTCTTTTCCACCCTACACTACATCGAAAACCCCCAAAGTATCAAAAAGGCATAGCTACCCTGCTTCTTTATATCTCTTGCAACTAAACCCTTGAAACCTGACCTAGTTCTTTGATTTTGACTCCTTATCTAGCAAAACCCTAAATTTCAAAATCCTAGAGTTGAACAGACCTAGCCTAATATTTGTTTCCTACTCCAATCATTTTGGTTGTGAGCTTTATACGGAGAACCCTCTCTAGTTTAGTAGGGCTAGCTGTTCAACCTTAAGTGGTTAGAGGTTACCTCCATCGATCTCCTTTCTCAACCTTGGGATATTGTGGAGGATAACATTTTGGCATCATTGTCGGGGAATGCAAGATCATATTTTCCCTGGGAAATAATGACAAGGATCAGATATGATTGTTGATGGTGGACATTGATCAGACACATGAAGGTAGAAATTATTCACCTGGAAACTCCAAATCAGTTTCAAATTTAATTCAAAGACTCCACTGGAGGATGAACCTTACCAAGAGAAAATTGAAAGGATGATATGGGAAGATCAGGTATTCAAGTTGGAATTTCATCTAAGATATAATATGCTTTATTGTAAATTATTTATTCTCTTTTCCTGAGAATGTCAATATGGTTTTCCAAAGTATATTGTATTTGAGAAAAGATCCCAGACCTGCATTTGATTCCTTTCCTTTGAAGATTGTGAATACAAATTTTGATCTTGGTCAAGACCCTTCTTTTGAATCTTATGATAACCATCTTCAACTTGATGAGCCTCAAGAGATAAAGACTAATCCTACAACTTTTATACATACTCCTACACCTTTAAAATTCTAAATAGATACAAGCCACTCATCTTACCTCCTATACTCCATTATTTCTCTGAAAATTATTACAAATGTCTTCCTAGGTTTGATGGAGAATATGGTAACATCACTGCTGAAAAACACATTCAGAATGTTGAAAAACTTCTAGACCTTTTTGAGGTTGAAGAAGATGATGTCAGTATCATGATTTTTGCTTTATCTTTGCAAGGTGAAGCCAATAAATGGTTCAAGAAATTTTCGGCTACAAGAATTTTCAATTTCCATCAGTTTGTGCAAGTCTTTCTTGATAAATGGGTGATCAAGAGGAATCCTTTTCTGATTTTAAAAGAATATAATCATTTGAAAAGACAAATAGGAGAAACAGTGCAACACTTTTCAGCGAGGTTCAATCAAGTATACCATTCAATCTCTGTTGATATAAAACCGCCACCCGATTTAGCTCTTTTACACTACCCGGATGCCTTTGATCCATAAATGTCATTTCAATTGAGAGAAAGGAACACTAAAACACTCGAAGAAATGCATGACAATGAAATAGTTGTGGAAGCTAATTTGATGGTCAAAAGGTCAAAATTGAAGGAAAAAGGGAAGGAGAACATAGAGAAGGAACACCTGACATCTTCAGAAGTGAAGATCGACATTTTGGTAAGCACAATGGAATAAATGATGCAAAATATCATCATGAGATATGAATTTGTTGTTCAGAAACACCATGTCCCACTTATTGCAGAAGAAGAATAGGTTTTTGACCCTAACCATTATCCTACTCATTCAAGTTACCATAGATCAGAAAATGATTGTTTTATGTATTCATTTATGGACAGTCATGAAAATGGATTTGTAGATCAACCCTTAGAGAATCAATCTACTGATCTAATGTGTATGCTTGGTGTCATTCCTTATAATGATGAGTTACCCAAGTATGATCAATATGATGATAATTATGCTCTTGAAATAGAGGTTGACTCTTCAAGGCAATCAATGGCAAGTTTTTGGGAGGAAGAATTTCAGTTACAACAACTCAAATATAGCACTCAACCTATACATATTAGCTATGACAACAATGAAGAAAGTGCAGAAAATTTCAAAGCAACTGAAAGGTCTTTGCCTTTATGTTTTACTTCATTTCAATTACTAAGAGAAAACTTTCCTAAGATTAAAAATCAATAGTCTTTCAACTTTAATGTTGAGCATGAAGAAGACAATGAACTTTTTGATCAAGACTCCTTACCCTTGTGTTTCTCCTCATTTGAAAAATTAAGAGAAAACTATAAGCAAGCAAATAAGTGAGTTGTCAACAGCATAAATGGGCAACCTTCTCATGAATTGGTTGAGGAGATCACTTGTGATATGGAAGCTTCTTTTGTTCCAAAATCGTAGACACTGAGTTACATTGAGTTTCAAATCAAAGATGAAAGTTTAGAATCTGAAACATATTGTGAATTGATGCAGGATAATTTTGTACCATTAAGTTTTGATTCATTTTAGTTTTTGAAGAATTTTTTTTGATAATATCTCTGAAGAAAAGAACGACAAGCCTATAGAAAATCATATAGTCTCATTGGAACCAATATATAGCAGGTTGCAGCAGTCTTCTCAGGTTCTCTATGATCCAATAGCTAATGTTTTGACTGATATACGTTGTCAAAGTCCTTCTTCATTAGCAAACCGTGACCTTAAAAAAAAAAAAAATAATAATAAAAATAAATAAAAATAAAAATAAAATTGATCAGACAACCAGCTTCGTTGTCTTGTTCAGTAGGAATCTCATTACAAAGCTCATCCAAAAATTTGCAGTCTACATTTATTTCGCTTGAGAATGAAAAACTTCATTTTATAAAACAACCAATGTCTAAAAAGGAAGAAGATTCTTGTCTCATTGTTGATCATCAAGAAAAGGTATTCATTCATGAATTTCAGGATCCTTTTGTCGAGTTGTTGTAGTCATCAAGGGAGATGAATTTTATTGTATTTATGGAACATGTACACATGTTTAGTGGACACTTAGAGTGGCCTATATTATTTTTTTTCTACCTGCTCAAGGAAAGTGTGAGCAGGATTCAAGTAAGTAGCCATTTGCTGGATTGGTTACACTAGAGGGATCATTTCACATGATTGTCTATATATATCTTCAACAGGTGGGTGTTTATCATTAGGATTTGAATCCCGATGTGAAGGCCCTAAGATCTTGATGGTTTGCTGCCATGTGTAAGTAAGTTCAGTTAGTAGTCAAGATTTTGAGCTAAGTCAAGTCGGTTTTAGTTTTTCTTAAGTTTATCAGTCAGTTCAGTTTTGAATTTAGTCTTTTTGTTTTTTATTCCATGCCCAATGGATCAGGCTACTTGGTCTGGTTTTCTTGACACCTCCTAAAGGAGTTGCCATCCCCAGCTGGAGCCAATGTTAGTGTTTGTCAGTCTTGTCAGTCACCCGTGATCAAATGTGCTCTTTCAAAGTTTTTGTTAGGGTCCTTGGTCAAATTTTTATGTTTCAGTAGGTCTTCAAATAAAAAATTTGGTCACTAGTTAGGTTAGCTAGGGCATCACTACTCCTTTCACCTTCATGGTCAATGGACATCATCATGGTCAACCACTCCTTGTTGTAAGGGTGTCATAGTCATTATGGTCATCATTCTACTCATTTTGTCCATGTCAAATCATCAAAATGGTCAAAAGAGTCATAACATCACTTATGGTTAATCATTATGGGAGTAGTAATTAGGGGAAATAATGTGTTTAAGGAGATTTCAGCTTGTTTCAAAATCCTTATTCATACTCCATATATCTCCCTCAACCTTCCCTCATAAATCCCCTCATTCCATCTAAAACTCCTTTTTCCTTGAGAAAATCCTTAAATCGTAAGTCAAAACCCATTTTTCCCTTGGAAACACTCATATTTCATATTAATTCCCAAACTCTAGCCATATCCCAAAAATCCTTTGAATATTCCTTTAGCCTCATTTCCATTGTTATACATTGAAACTTAGCTGAAATCCGTTTTAAAATTCCATTTGTATTAACTCTAGCCAAAAGTCCATTTGCTTTAACTCTAGCTGCACCCATTAAACTATATTGAAATCCCTTTAAAGGTCGTATCCCGCAATCGTCCTATCCCACAGCGTTAAGTCCCTCATCCTGCAAGCATTTGCCATCTCGCAATAACTCCTTGCGCCAATAAACCTTGCAGTCAATAAACCTCGCAACTAATAAGTCTTGCTTGTGATTATGAATCCCGCATCCCGCATCCCGCAACTGGCACCCCATCCCATAATTAGTCTCGCTCGCCAATGAAATTCCTGCCGAAACTCCCACTCGCCGATGAAATCCCTGCTAATATTGCAACACTCCCAACTGCGATAAGTCCTGGCCCCCTACGATCACACCAATCTAAAATCCCTCCCCTGCAAGGTCCTACTCTCGAATGTGATTGCGATATAGTGAAATCCCCCTTTCCGAACCCATCGGGATATGTAATTGGATTTTGAAAATTTTTGAGTCTAGGTCTATGGTAAACACCCCGGCCGGATGTGATATATATTATAATGGATTTAAAGGTTTATTCAGATCCGTTTAATGGAAATCACCATGTAATAAGGAATTATGTCCCTTTGTATTGTGATGGCGATACAACACAGGCCTGTCCCGGATGTGATTGCGATAAGGATCAACGGCAGAGGAAGAATCGGTCCCCTTGGCTCACTTTTACTAGAAAAAACAGCAGTAAAAGGGAGTCAGCATTATACATTCATTACAACAGTTTTCAAAATCGAATGCAGAAAAAATGGAACAACAACACAATTCATCAGTTAACAAGACTAACAAAAGTGTTTATTCAAGGCCTCAGTTACACCAGAATGTCCAGAACAACACCATAGCTCAGCCAAATAATATTTTTAGTAGTTTTGATCTATTTTTATGAATTTTTGTAACAAATCTTAAAATTTGTTTTCCAGATATTTTTTTGTAAACCATTGTATAAATACTTCAAATTTCGAAGCATTAGAGGTTGGACATCAGAGATTGAAAGACTTAGAGCTTATCTTCAATTATCTTTTTACAAAAAAAACAAAGGTCGGTTGCAGTTATTATGTATGAATTCTTGTGGTATGAGTTTTTGATAATGTTTTTCTTCTGTTATTGGTTTATATGAATGATAACTTCATATCATTTCCATATCTGTGCTTTTCAGTGATTTTCCTGGGAGGTTTTAAACAAAATTCTTAAACTTAAGCTCTATTTTGTTAGGAATTTCATGCTTATGTTATCTATCTTCTGATAAATGAATTCATGCTTGCCATGCTCATTTTGAACCTTTGCTTTTCCACCCTACACTAATCGACAAAACCCCAAAGTATCATAAAGGCATAGCTACCGTGCTCCTTTATATCTCTTGCAATTGAACCCTTGAAACCTAACCTAGTTCCTTGATTTTGACTCTTGATCCAACAAAATCCTAGAGCTGAACAGACCTAGCCTAATATCTTTTTCCCACTCCAGTCATATTTGGTTGTGAGATTTATAGAGAGAACCCTCTCTAGTTTAGCAGGGCTAGCTGTTGAAACCTAAGTGGTTTGAGGTTACCTCCATCGATCTCCTTTCTCAACCTTGGGATATTGTAGAGGATAACACACCCTAAATATTTTGAGGTTTCATGCCATATTGCAAGCCCATGACCACACCTCTAGTAACAAATTGGAGGAAGATGGATACTTCCATATCGAAGCGAGTAGATCCCTCTTTACCAGTAGTTGATTGGGTTGTTAATGTACTTGGTAAACACACGGCCAGACATATGCTTTATAATTAAATCTTTGAGCCAATTTATGGTTAAGCCTAATAGAGCACATTGGCTTGCTACTAAAGCATGTATTGATATATCTCAAGGGGACAATAAAGTTTGTATTTTAGTATAGATAAGTTGATGAGATGGGGCTTGAGGGCTTCACTGATGTAGATTGAACGGGAAGCTCCACAAACATGGAGAGCACATTGGGATGCAAATTTTGTGTTGGATCAATATTTCTTGGTGCAACCAGAAGCAAAGATTAGTTGCATTGAGCTTATCCGAGGTCGAGTATATGGGAACTAGTTTGGCAAGCTGTGAATATATTTGGTTGGAAAAGCTTCTGATGGGCTTGTTTAGATACAATTTGGATCCTACCATGATCCATTGTGACAATCAGAGCTACATTAAGATCTCTAAGAATCAAGAATTTCATTATCACTCAAATCACGTCGACATATGTTATGACCACATCATATATATTGTTCGGAGAGGTATAGTTACACTCTAGTACATACCAATAGAGGAGAAAACAATAAACATTTTGAGTAAATCTTTTCTAGGGAGTAGATTTGTTTACCTCAAAGAGAAGTTGGGAGTAGTACATAACATCTTCCTCTCTAAGAGGGAGTATTGATTGGAGTAGAGAAGGGTTATGTTCAGCTATGTACTAAGGCTAGTAAAGGGATCCACAGGACAACCACTTTAGAATAATATTAATTTATTTAACTATTTCCTAAATTTAGACTTAGGAAAAAATAAAATTCCTAAGTTAACTTATGATTTAATTGTTTCCCTTCACAACAATTTAATCTCATTAATTGAGAGAGATGATAGGGTTGAGGTCGAAACTATAATAGGAGATAGAACAAGTAAGTGGCAAGTTAGTTGAGCACAAGAGTGTGTCAATTTAGCGAGAGGAAAAGACTAGGGTTCAACAAATCGCAGTGGTTCAACATCCAGGAGGAAGAGATCGAGTGAGGGTCGAATTGCCTCAGGTTAGACATCAAATGTGTAGTCTCCAATTCGCACGTGTGCGTAATGAGGAGAGATATGTGCTCACATGTGTGTGCAGATAGGTAGAATGTGTGGTCTTTCAGCAAATCAAGTGCATAGAAGGAAGATCGAGTTATCTTGGAGGTTGATCAAATTTTTTCTTATAGTGAAAGAGAAGTTCTCCCTTGCTGTAATTTTTTAAAGAAGACCCTTTTGCTAAAGATAATTAGAAAAAACACAAAGTTGCAGGTTATCCCTAAAGTTGGGGTTTCTATATATATCTTGTGTTCTATGTGTTGAATGTGTTCGTCTTCAGATTTATTATTTATTTTCCATTGTGCATGCTAAGTTATAAAACTTAGTGTATTTGCAATTTAAGTTTCTAGTGCAACGGTGGTTTGTATTTCTAGTTTTACACTTACAAAATTGTGAATCAATTATTGGATTTTAAAGAAATCTAACATGTAAGGCACCACAAAGAGTAACTAACAAATCTTTAAAAATACCTTTCTAATTACTCAAAGAGACAAATAGAAGACTATTCATTTAATTGTTGTTGAAAACTAGATTGCAATGGATATAAGCACAATTTATGAACTATGGTAATTACTTGTGAATATAAACTATAGTTCTTTTATCTCCATCAAGAAATCACACTTCAAAAATTCAACCAATAACCATGAAAGGAAAGTAGAGATCACAATGTTGAAAACTTAGGATATGTGAGATCACGTGTGTAAGCAAGAGAGATATGTAAGTAATAAGAAAATGTTTAAAATGAAAAGTTTCAAGTGTATATTATACTCAAGATACCCAAGAGACATGTCTCTTTGTAAATTAGATCACATCTATTTGTAAATAAAATTCTAAGTCCACATATCTACATTTTAACTCATATTTGTTACAGTGTTGAAGAACACATAAATAATGGTGGGCAGGTAAGTATATTTATTTACATCTTGTTCCTTATCCCATCTTTTACACAAATACTAGCTTAAATTATGGTAGGTAGTACCTTATGGTAAATATGTTATTTACCTAAATATGAGACATTTTAAAGGATCTTAATTTTAGGTGGTTTTGTTGATTTCCTTTCTTCTAATTTAAAATTTAATTTTCTTTTATGTTTTTACATGGTATTGTAAATACATCAAGGATTATGAAGACTGACCATAGCTACGGTCTTCAACACTCCCTTTTAGCTAGGGAGGTATTCATAATGATTATCCATATGTTTTCTATATACATGATCTTTCTAAAAAGAAAAGTAAATCTTATCAATAGCATATTTATCTAGGTCAATACCCTTGATCGACATCAACATCATCATCAATATGTACCACAACCCAAGTTAGCTCTCCTAACCAATGGTACTTACTCAAATAGTCATCATGATCCGATGGGCACCTCACCTCGTGGTACTCTGACTAGTTCAAGGTTTCCATCCCCAGTGGTCAAACCCTTGGGAAACCCATGTCCCAAATCCAAAGGCCTCTCTCTAGGTCATGATGTTGAAGAGGCACCCACTCCACGAGTATTCGCACCGCAAAGACCATTCCTTTCAAGAATGCCCATCTCTCACACTATCTCACCCACAGTCTAGGTCATACCCTTGTTGTCCACCCATCAACAGTCCAGGCCAAACTCCTGTTCTGAGAAACAATGTGATCCATGTCCTTGTTGATGTCACATCAATGCTCCCTCTCACTAATAGAGGATTTCTCCAACAATCTGGGTCATGCTCCTATTGTCATCGATAGTCTGAGCCATTCCCTTATTGTCCACCCATCAACAGTCCAGGTCAAGCTCATGTTGTTACAACAGGTCGAGCCATGCCCCTATTTATGTCACATTAATGCTTGCTCTCACTAACAAAGGAGTTCTCCAACATTCTGAGCCATGCTCATGTTGTCACCAACAGTGTGAACCACACCCCTATTTTCCACCCATCAACAGTCTGGGCCAAGCTCTTATTGGTAACAACAATCTAATCCATGCCCTTATTGATGTCACATCAATGCTCCCTCTCACTAATAGAGGAGTTCTTCAACACTTTGGGTCATGCTCCTATTTCCACCAATAGACTGAGCCATACCCTTGTTTTCCACCCATCAATAGTCCAGGCCAATCTCCTATTGTTACCAGAAGTCCAAGCGTATCTCTGAAGTATACAAACTTTGTCTAAGACAAAGGCTTTGTGAGAATGTCAGTGGTCTGCTCATTAGTGGAGATATATTGGAGCATCACCACTCCCTTTTGTACCATATCATGAATGTAGTGGTACTTGATACCAATTTTCTTTGAATTTCCGTGCAACTTTGACTATCACAAAATATCATGGTCGATTCCAACACCTACTCAAACATTTTGACAAGCAATTTTTGAAGCCAAACTGCTTCACAACAAACTGCACAGGCTGCTATATATTCAACTTCAACAATACTAATTTCCACTGAAATTTGTTTCTTGTTTTTCCAAGAAACATGATTGTTGAGCCAAATCAAAAACATTTGTCAGATGTACTATTTCCATAGATAATACTTTCATCCCAATCAGAGTCAAAATATACCAACAACCTATTCTCATTTCCTACCATATACTTCAAATAATAATTAACATTGGTCCTACTTTGGCTTCATCTAATTTGATGTATTCACTGTAAAGAAAACATTTAAACCAAGTTCATTAAAGAACTAATCAACTGCCTATCATCATCAAAATTTTGCAAAGAAGATTTCATCAATGTTCATCAATTGAAGATCACATTTAGTGGCCAAATCCCTCTTAATTTGAGACATATTCTATTGTGATCATTTCGAGCTCCCTTTGAAGAAAACATAATTTTTTCTATCTACCCCTTCTTTGGTACAACGTATCATATTTGCTCCACATGAATTCATAAAGGCCTTCTTAAATTATGAGACTTCTTCAAAGTATTGACAACTGGAGCAAGAACATGATCTGCCTCTTACTTGAAGAATCTTTTATTCTCTTATCTCTAGTCATAGATAGGCACATTTTCAAGTTTATTTATATGCTTGCTCCCTCTTAAGCTCAGACCTTCAAATCTCGATTTTGGGATAGGTCCTTTTGTTACAAGCTTTGCTTCGTTTTCCACTTATCTTCCCTCTATTGCCAAAACCATTGGAAATCTTCAATATACCTACAATCCTCACTAGGAGGCCATGGAAGAACTTTTGAGAAGAATTTAGCCCCCTCTTAATCTTGGCCTTTTTGCATCAACTTTATCCAAAATTTCATCATGATGTCATGTCTTCCTTACATGAACTATGATTTCTATCTTCAGCAGAAATTATCAATTCAAGATGTTGTTGCTTACCAGGGTTTACAAACCCTATATTTTCAATTTCATAATCAAATGTCAGAATCTTAGAATCAACATGCCCTTCGCATATCCAACATTATCAACAATCAATCAATAGAGTCCAAGAATGAATTGCTTTCTCTGAATCATTGTAGTAGTAGTATTTTGTTCATATGGGCTTGGCCTTCATTTCAATGTACAAAGAATAACTTCATCATTCTTAAACAGTAGATGGAAGATTTCTTTCTTGGCATCAATACTTTCTTTGCAATAAAACCTTCAATGTCTTTAGTCATTTATGTCCTTGACTTGTCATAGTGTAGGGTTTGCAAATGACTTTATCAAGAAAGCGTTAGAACATTCTCCCTGCGTCATGTACTAGACTATCTAGTAGAGCCGACTTGCAACTTCCAAGTTGCTATATCAATACAAATTTATAAACTTAAAGAATTGGAACTCTAGACTTCATTATTATTATTAAGATATAATCAAGATTCCATTTCAAAAAGAACTAAAACTAGTGGTCAAAAAAGAGAGATCTATTTGGAAATGTGAATCCAATGGAATTCATCAACTATAATTACATCGATGAGATAAGCCATAGAACATAGTTCTTGCAGGTAACATCAAATTGTTTTCTGTATAAATTTTCAAGCCATATATGGAGTCTTTATAAATATGTTATATGAAGGAAAAGTGTCCAATTGAGTCTGTAGTTTGGCATAATTAGAATTTAGTCATTCTAGTCGATGTTGGTCAACTTCCAGTCGACAATGCAAGCCTTGTGCAAGGAAATTTCTTTTTATTGAGTCAGTAAGTCATAAAAACTTTTCCTTCATGTATTTATGAAATTCCAAACTCTAATGTATTGCTGAGAAAATCACAGTAACAACAAAGTATCTATCACAGTCAGAAGAAAATTGAATGAGCAGTGTATGTAATATTGCAGTAGAAAATTCAAGAACAAGAAATCACACAAGAAAAACACACAAAAAAGTTGAACAATGATGACATCAAACAAATATATGGACTGAGCCCCCGATATAAATTTGCAGAGTTATTCTTGGATTGTGGTAAAAGTAAAATGCAAGATGGATCTTACGCAGATGTTTCACTTATCTTATGTTTGGTAAATGACTCCCAAGAATGATAGTCTTGCATTGGACTCGTCCATAGAGAGAGAGAAAAGGATGCCCCATACTGGAGAGGAGTTGCCGACGATTCCTAGTTGGAATAGTAGTCCATTTGATTAAGAAGACTGCAAAGAAGGTAAACAATGGAGATTTGCAAAAAATGGCCATCGGAAATGAAGAAGTCACAACAAGCTTTGTCTTGTGTCCAAGACTTTATTCTAACCTTGCTTAGGACAAGCAATGCATTGAGCGTAGGGGAGATGTTGTAAGGGTATAATACACCTAAGACTATCATCATATAGTATGTATGTGTAAATGCCAGCAATATCAGTAAATGTCTAAAGTAAAGTAAATGAAGGTAGGTTGTGAGCAACTACAACTGCTCCAACTATATCTCCTTTGTATAAATATACCCAAAGTCTAATAGAGCATTGATTAGTATTCCTTCCCGATAATTTGTTGTTCTTTGTGTATATGTGTGTGTGTTCTTGTTGTTCCTAAGTATCCTGCTCATGCGCTTCATAATGTATATTTATAACAATATCCCTCTCACACTGAGACATATCTTGCTATGGTAATTATGGTTGCTCCCTCTGCTGCTGCACCCTTTCAGCATATCAGTTATCTAGCCTGACAATGCCAATGGCAATGCATAATTTCGAACTAAAAGATCTACTCTCTATGAAGCTAATATGAGGCTCTCTGAATTTTCCCAGAGGCAATTCTTTCTGCGACAATTGCTCCCTCTAACACAAGTCCTTCAATTTTCATTAGAGACAAATCGCATGAGATCAACCAAGCCTAGCATGTTTTGCTTGTAATAGCCTTCTTGTGAACTTGTGCCCTTGACATATGATAGACCACAAGTAATTGTTATTTGGCCCCTCATTATCACCATTCTAGATTTTGAGGCCATGACTTTTGGAACAAAAGTATCTTGTTTGTGTTAGATCTGAGCCCTAATCTAAGGTAGCTCGATGTTTAGCTTCGTTGGCTGAAAAATATCAGCTCATTTTCTTATATAGGCTTAAATGTGATCTTCAACTTCAATGCTTCACCAAAGGTCTCATACCATGTTGAAAATACAAGCACTATTTCTAAACTATGGTTATTACTTGTGAATATTTATTATAATTTCTTTATCTTCATCAAGCAATCACACTTCATAAATTCAACCAATAACCATGAAAGGAAAGTAGAGACCACAATGTTGAAAACTTAGGATATGTGAGATCACGTGTGTAAGAGAAAGATATGCGAATGATAAGTGAATGTTTAAAATGAAAATTTTCAAGTATATTTTATACTCCAGATACCCAAGAGACATGTCTCTTTGTAAACTAGAACACATCTCTTTGTAAATTAAATTCTAGTAAGTCTATACATTTACATTTTTACTCATATTTGTTATATTTATTTACATCTTGTTCCTTATCGCATTTTTTATTTATGTGAGTCCTAGTTATTTACGTGAGTATGAGCTACTTTCAAGAGTCTTAATTTTAGGTGGTTTTGTTGATTTCTTTTCTTTTAATTTTCTTTCTTTTAATAGTGCTAACCTAGCCTTCATTACCTACACTACACATCTATCCATACTGTCATTTCCTGTTTTAGCGCTGAGTCCTGACGGTGCCACTGCAGAGATATGCCACCAGCTCCTGGTATGCGTATGATTCAAGTTTGAATGCATTATGAAATTGAATGCACCTGTTTGAATACGTTATGAAGTTGAATGCGTTTTGGTATGAATGCGAGTCTTGCACCTCTGCCCATTCTCCCAAAATAAAATAAAAAAATCGGCGTTTTCCCTCATCCTCAGATCTGCCACCATCTCTGCACCTCATTATAGCTTGTCAACAACTAGAGTGACTGTTACTCCATATTGCACCACCAGAACTCTCCGCTGGAGACCATTCCGTGGCTGCTGTAATCAAAACGTTCTGTCAGTTCTGGAATCGAAACGCTCTCTCCCATAAATTCCTGTCATTTCCTAGAATCAAAACTCTCCCTATTATCTTATGAAAGCCTCACAGTTTTGAATTTACTAGTGCAGAGAGTCTTGTCGCTTGGTTTATTGATAAGAGGGGTTTATTCCAGCATTTCGACTCTTATCTCTCAATTTGGGTGAAGTCCAAAGGTGGTACTAAAGCAGGTTCATGTCATTCGGGTATCTCCGCCTGACATCTCTGTTTATTCCATCTGCACCCACTTCATTCTTATGCCCTAGCTGCATGCGCCTTCCACTCTGCCCACTCCTTGGTGCTCTCCTCATATCGGTTTCCAAAGCACACAAAAGGTACTTCGCGTTATTCCGGCAGTTGGTTACAGGGCCATCTCAAAATATGTCACACGGTGAGGAGTAGCGGCGATATCATTGATCAATGCGACTGAATCTTAGACGCTTTAAAAAAAATGCATCGCATCCATCTTCGAGAGATGTGTTGTACTAATGAGTACTTTAGATCCATGGAAAGTGATATCGGATACGATGGGAGTTTTCATGCTTCGATGGGAAAAACAAGTCAGTCCCCCATGGCTAGCTCTGGCAGCACGAAATCAGTGAGCACGGTATCCAAAGCGTCGCAGGTCGGTCCAAACACAGTCGATCGGAACTTGTGTCGATTTGGTCGCTTGGTATCAAAGGTCACCATAAGAGACACCAGCTTCTCTTATTTGACTTTTCATTGCGTCTCTATGTTTTCCGTCTCTATGTTTTCTTTCTCGATCAAAAGGTTTCTCTTGAGGTAAGAGGTGCTAGCCTGGAAGCATTCGATATACAAGCTTGTGTTTGACAAATTCAAACTTCCTTCTATTGTTAGCAAAATACAACAGCTTTGGCAAACCTGTAAAAGTTGTATTTGATTCCAGAATAATAAGCTTTGTTATTGAAGGAAGCAATTCCTGCCATCTGATTTCAAGAATATCCAACTCATTACTAAATATTATAGCATCATAAACTTACCGAGGAGTCTGCCGAACCTGCCAGCCGTGAAGGTGATTGCATTACAATTCCGAGCAGTGGGTTTGCAATTCTTAATGAAACAATTGTGACCACATTGATATTCTGAGTGAAACAATTGTGGGTTTGCAATTCTGAGTGAAAGAAATGGGGACTGCAATTCGGTGAAAATAATTAAAGTGAAGTGTGTGTTTAATTCAACCATTTTGAATTGAAAATGTTATGTTTGGCCGAATTCATTGGTCATTAATTCAACCATTTTCAATTCAACTCCTGTGAAAATGTTTGGCAGAATCCACGGTGGAAATCCACTGGTAATTAATTCGAATCAGAATGTATCTACTTTCATCCACTGGTAATTAAATCGAATCAGAATGTGTTTGGCGGAATTAATTCAACCATTTGCAATTGGAGTGCAAATGTGTTTGGCGGAATTCATGGGTAATTAATCACACATTGGTGCTTGTGATTACCCACTCGTCGTTCCAGACAGTTGCTCGTTTAATGATCAGAGGAAACAATTTTACAACATATATATCAGCCTTTGGATAGCCGCTGAGAGACGAGAAGAGTGTAGTGGCTGCAACGCCATTCCATCTATGCTTTTATCTTGTTATTTTTATTGTTTGTTTGCTGTGTGAAAGTGTGCAAATACCAGGACGTGCACAGTTACTTCCACTCATATTTGTTGATTGTATTGAGTTTGGAAATGGCATGAAGATTGTTGAATTGAGCACTAGCACTAACGCTTTTATTTCAGCCTACTGTGACAAATGAGACAGCAAGCATGGTATCTCAAATATTGAAGTGAACTATTGTTTTCTTTGTGGCAAGATCAGAGAACACTGATTCGTACCCTAGTCAAGACATATGAACATTCAAGTACTGTCCATGACAGTGTTATAATTATTGAAGTTTGCAGTTGCTGTCTTTACATATACCATTTTGCATTGGGAATCTACTTTTTGAGTTTCTCTCCAACAGTTTAAGTTCACTTTTTTAGCCAAATTTTTAAGTGGTATATGTTGAAAGTTGGTCTTAGCGGTTGCTCCAAAGCCTACCATTAAGGCTTGATATTGTTTGTAGAAGAAGATATTGCATAATTGCTCACACTCTTTTTCCACTGCTAAGAAAATGGCTAAGCCTGAAAGAATATTAGAGTTATTGAGAACTCTAATCGTATTAACTGCTGACAACACAGTGCAAATCAAGAAAGACACTCTCTATGACATTCAGACATGCCTGCATAATGTACAGGAAAATATTGAGTTTTTGCTGCTTGAGACAAAGCTACAGCAAGAAGTATTAAAACAGAGAAGTCATTCTGAACCTATTTTTGTTCAGAACATTGAGACAACCACCCATCAGCAGCAAGTTAATAATGCAACAGTTGTACATGCAGATGCAGAAACTCAGTCTGCACTTCCCAAGCCCATCATCAGACCTTGGGAACAGCTTGTCCATAACAAGCACAGAACTGGTCTTGGATATGACAAGGACTTGTCCTTTCATATTCCAGACTATACCAAACCCATTCAGTTTCAAAGTGCTGGTTTCATTAATGATAGTTCACCTGCTCCTCATGACAGTTCAGCTACAGCTGTTCCAGACTCTGATTCTCTTCCACAGCAACAACAACAACAACAGATCGTGAAATGCGAACACTGTGATCGAGTTAGCCATTTGAAAGATCACTGTTTTGATCTTCATCCTTGTAAGCACTGTCATAAAACTAGCCATTCTTCAAACAGATGCTTCAGAAACAAACGTCCTGCAAGAACAAAGATTCAT